>QLNU02014176.1:175526431-175605946 GCA_006491805.2 Dysdera silvatica | reverse complement strand
GGGGAAAGAGGGAGTTGCAATTCGGGTATTTTATTTATTTTTAATCAAGTTATCATTCAACAATGCGGGTTTTTTTCGTCCCCTCTTGAAACAGCAACCAACCTCTCTTCTTGAAAGCCAAATCCACCCAAGCAGACAAAGCAACCCTACTTTCAAAACAGGAACGTATCAATTTAAAATTTTGAAGAGGAAGGATTCGAGTAGTTTTAAAAAGGATAACATGGTTCGCTGTCTAAAAAATGTCCTTCGATATCCAATAGGTAGGATTTGGGATCTCCGAGCCCCCCCTCACTACGCTACTCCTTTCGAGCATGGTCTGGACTTATTGCCAAATATTAAAAAATGAAGGGAAACTGTCAAAATCCGTCAAAATCGGGAAATATGATGTCCCATCCGAAATCCCACTCCAAAAATAATCGATTATTTTCGATAACAAAAAAATCGATTCTTCTCCCGCTATCTTTAAAACGGACAAGATTTTGTCCTAAAGAGGCTCTTCTCCAATATCAAAAGAAATGGAATGTTTGTACAGTGATATTGTGAATGATATTTGTTATCGATAACTTCAGGATTCCTGAATGATATCAAAATTGTGCAGGAGTAATAGATAACGGTAATCTATTGCTTAGATAGAAACAATCTTTGAACTTGGAAAAACAAACGTACTTTCGCCACTTTCTATTGTTTCTAAGACGTTACCTACGTTAGTAAATATAACATTCACTTAAATAACGTTTAAAAATAACTTTCTATATATCGAGAAAGAGAGAAAGGATTTAGTGTTTTTCCACAAACCTCAGCGTGCTTTTGTTGCCAATCAGAACAGAAAACGTACTAAATATAGTGCAAAAGCGACTGAACAGCGAACAAAAGTAGCTGGATTTTCTCACAAGATTTTGTTTAACCTGAGTGTTGCCAAAATTAAAATCTCAACCTTCTGGTAAATATACGTTTAGTATCCAAAAGGACTTTTCCGCTTGTTTTGACAAAGCCCTCGGCCATCACTATCGATTTGGTGAAAACGATACAAGAGATTAATATGAAACTGAAACGATATAATTTCCCAGACTTCGACGCTCTTATTTTCATGGAGAAAGTTTAAAATACGAATTCCGAAAATTTTCAATCACTTTGAAAAAAATAAATAAAAACTTCTTGTAATTTTTATTTTCGTATGTCTTTAAATAATTTTATTTACGAACATTACATGAGAGATTGCCATAGGAGCATGGAATTATATGAAAGGAGGCATAGAAATATGGTTTAACATCAACCAAAATGGCAACACTTCATTTACCTGCAATTTTCTTCCTGCAAAAAATTATAATCTTGCTTGTAAATTAAACGACTTACCTTGTGAAAATCGGGGTCATAAATCACAATATTTAATTATAAAAAGTTTCATGTATACATACGTCGGCATAAAAAAAATTTAGTTTAAAATTCCTGACCATGCGCCACCTAACGGACGGTTGACAAATTAATTTCATAGCGTCCAAACCGCGAATTACATTCCAACGTTTCTATTTTCCTCTTTGAGTAGTAATTCATATGAAATACACACAAGGCAAACCATTGTCCTGCATGGCGAATACACGCAAGAGGGCGTGATGCGTACTTGCAAGCGATATGTAAACAACTCTACGCTCGCACTTCAAATCCATCCTTTGTGCTCTTTCTATTTACCGCAGATTAAAAAAAAATTAGTTCAGGCCGTAAGTTAGGCCTTAGTTTTAATGAGTAGAAACGTCAGATCGAATAGCACAGGGCAAAAGCTCTCCGAGCAGACAGAAGTTTCGTTTCGAATTCGTTTTCTTTCTTCGTGATTACGTGATTTTTTGTTTTAATGGAGTAGTGCAATTAACAGCTGCAGTTTTTTACAGAGTTTTGAAACCATTTGTTTCCGATCTGAGAACAATGCGAAAAAACAAAATCATCTGGCTTTGGAACCAGCAATTAAGGTTTAAAAAAAAAAAAAAGAAACTGAAATGATTGCGAAATCGTATAATTTAAAAAGCAGACGATCGCAGAAGTTGACAAAAAAAATGTAAAAGATCGCAAAACCTTACACCAAAAATGCAAATCTCAAAATCTGACAATGAAAACGCAGACGATCGCAAAAAGTTTACAACACAAATGTAAAAGATCGCAAAACCTTACACCAAAAATGCAGATTTCAAAATCTTACAACGAAAACGCAGACAGACGATCGCAGAAGTTTACAACACAAATGTAAAAGATCGCAAAACTAATACCAAATATGCAAATCTCAAAATCTGACACTGGAAACGCAGACGATCGCAAAAGTTTACAACAAAAATGTAAAAGATCGCAAAACCTTACACCAAAAATGCAGATCTCAAAACCTTATAATGAAAACGCAGTCGCAGACGTTTACAATAAAAATGTAAAGGATCGCAAAACCTTACACCAGGGGTCTTCAACCCGCGGTCCGCCAGCTCATGAAAAAATACAAATTGTTTCACACAAAAATAACGTCCCTGCTCCCTTTGAGTCTGAAATATATGTATTTTATTCCGTTTACATTTTCACATTTCGTAATAAATATTTTCAAACACCATAGAAACAAAGTAACACTCTGTTTTCCCTTTAGTTGTGTTTTACATCAGTTTCCTAGCGTATATGGGCATTAGCTCATAGGCTCCCATATACAGTACTTCTAGGTTGGGGGCTGAAAAATTATTACCTCCTTCTCAAGGCTGTCAAACATTTTAGTGAATGTACAAGATACTAAAATGCTACAAAAATAATTGATACTGCTTGGCAATTAGTAATGAGCTAAAAAGTACCTTATTTTAAAATGTGCTTGTAAAACTTTTGAAAGTAAATGCATAGTAGAATCGGGCAAGTCAAATTTTTCAACAGCTAGATGGGGCTCGAGCCCCTCTCTGCCCCCATATGGATGCCCATGCATTAGGTGCAGTTTTATTGATTTGTAGTGCAACAGTGATTTAAAAAAAATTCATCTTAGGACTCATCAAATTCTATTCTAAATATGCTGATATGAACATCTTCCCCACTATCTGACTGCATGCTCTGAAAGTGTTACTATTTGGGAGTACTTATATCTGAGTATAGGTTTACGCAGAAAGTTCATAAAGGAAGAGTTACAGGCTTACAATACTGTGTTACAGACAGGGCTGTCCTGAAGAAAATTATTGAGAGTACACGGATATGTCTTACTTAAAGAGTATTGTAATTGCGGAGTTACTGGACTTGGTGACGTCACCGCGCCGCGCTGACTGACATTTGACTTGTTGTGATATCGTATTTCTAAGCCCAAGGTGGCAGTTGCTACTTTCATCAGTTTTTTATTCCTCTCCTGGTAGTGCGTAGGAAATTATTTTAGGTTGGGGAGTTTGGTTTTTCCCATCCATTCGTCGTAAATGACCTAGAAAAAAAACTTGCCCATCCATGTAGTGGGATTCTCATGCCACTGAATCATTCCTTTATTTACGATCTTACTGGTGTTCTTTAATGACCTTCGTGGTACTTGTATCATTCAACTAACGTATTTGTGACTCGACCTTGCGATCTTTTCTAGTCCATCACATTTAACTGGCGACCTTTCCCCAAATATTTTATTAACGACCTTATATACATATGCGACCACCTTTTTAAATAATTGTATTCCTGCGACTTCTCGACCACCGTGTTTCTGATATTCTTATTGCAATGCGTTTCAGCGACCCTCCGACTTAAGTAATTCTTGAAATCTTTCCTAAAAAAAATCTCGTCAGACCGTTCCATGGTGAGTCAAAGTAGCATAATCTAATCTATTCATAAATCGAGCGTGCGTATCTATTTCAATCATGTTATTTTATTATAAAAATATTTAATAAATTTATTAACTAATTTAAAATAATACAGAGTATTTAAATGGGTTTAGCTGAGGTCCTCAGGGCGCATTTGGAAACACTGGGCAATCCTCTCCATGAGTTTTTGGAGTTCTTTACATTCACTTTTAAATTTCCAAATTTATAAATTTAAAATTCAAATATTTAAATTTATAAAATCCAAATTTATAAATTTAAATTTCAAAATATTTTGCTTCAACAGGCGACAATCTCTCGAGAAAAGCAAACCTGAAATAAGACGAAGAAATTGAGATCAATTAACGAATTTTGGGTGTTTGGTAAGGGCCCAGCAGTCAATACGGCTTTAGGGCTTTTGCTGTCTGTTAAATATTACGAACGATAAAAAAAAAAGTAGAATTCATCAAAAAAATGCAATTTAAAAATTACTAGCAAGGGCTGGAAAATTAAACTTATTTTGAAGCGCCCATTTTTTATTTTTTTTTTTCAATGATGAGACACTATCGGAATTTATGAAACTATTAAATTAAATTGTTCCGTGAATCGTTTTTAATGGAACACCTGGGTTTAATGGAACATGAAAAAGAAATCAAAAAGAAAAAAAAAATTCAGACACTCAGAAACATTGCAAGTTAAATAAAAAAACAAAAACAAGAATAGCAATAGCCACTGTTTAAGAAAAAACAAAAAAAAAATGCATTAGAAAAAAAATAAAAATAAAACATTGACTAAAGCTTTCAACTTTCGTTGAAACGAAATTTAATTTTAAACTTTTTTCTCCCTTCTCTACGGTGAATACCAAAAAATAAAATCGCAAAGTTTTGTTTTTGTATTTTTTGAACTTAATTGTTTGGGGAAATTTCAGAGTATTCAAACTGCTTCTATTTTAAAACTAATTAAAATATGAATGGAAAAAAAAAGGAAATAGGGAAGTTTCAAACTACGCACTAAGAAAGAAAAGATATACAAAATTAAATTTTTGAATCGAAAAGAACGAATTGTAGATTCATCAAAATTCGAAAACTTTTGGATCAGTAATTAAAGATGGTGGGGGGGAAGCTTCAATTCTTCAGCATATTTATAAATAACCGAAACCGCGCGAATTGAAATGCCAAATTGAAACAAAAAAAAAAATCGTCTGGCAAAAAATCTTCCCAGAAAATCGAAGGAACGTTTGGCGTTCTAATTACGACTTCACGGGAATTACGGCTGAGGAGTCCTTAGCCCAAGAGAGGCGAATTAAAACAGCCAATTTAGCTCAAGAGGTATTGGAAACGGGGCTACTGCCCAATTTGCGAAATACACGTGTTTACTTAGAGAGGGGGCACAGTTGTTCCGAGCAACCGAATTGCCACTTAAGGTCGAAAAGCACTAAAAGCGCCAGTTTTAAAGGAAATTCCACCTTCAAATTTGAGAAATTCTCCACAGAAAAAAAAAAAAAAAGCACGTTATTTCCCAGTATACTTGCCAAACGATTGGACCTAATCAAATCTATTACTAAACATACAACCAAGAAATCTAGAAATACTTAAAATGGATCCAAACAAACAAATTGTATTATAGAGAAATTGGAATTTCGTAAACACATGATGGAATGCTCAGAAGTTTCAGAGGCCATATCAATTACGGTTGTCTTTTAAGCGCGGATTCAAGGAGGGGGTCTCCAGAGCTGGGATCATATCATGGAAAATAATATGAAAAGTACGGGACACTTGGCTAAAAGTGGGAATAGGGAACAAACCACAGCCCCCCTCCCCCGCTGAAAAATTTCGGGATCCGCCCTTGTCCTTTTGTGTGCATTTATCATTATTAAATTACTAATAATTCTACAATGCAAGATACTTGAATTATTAGAAGTAGTACTAGATTATGTTCGTAAAATTTTACAATGGCCAGCCCTTGTCCTCCATAAAAAATTACCGTTTTGATAATAGGTTTAAGAATAACCCTATTCTGCAAAACTTGCTTTTGCTTGCCCTCTGTCTATTACTTCATCCACAGAAGCCTTTTTCTCTTCCACGACCCTTAAAAAATCATCGGCTTTGAAAACCGAATCCTTACGATAGAGAAAAATTTCATATTGGTTGAACTTCTTCTAAGTCTTTCAATTATTAAATCCCTTTGAAACAAATTGACCCCTGGATTTGTGTCGATCTTAAATCGACTTTATGTGGTGAAAAGAAAACACAAAATTTTCAATAAGCACTGTCTTCTTTCTTTGAGTAAGCTATATACTTATGCTTACTCATCCAAGGTAAGCAGAAATTTCGTCTGTGGTGAGGTTTTCCTTGACTTAATGCAGCACAAGTGATAGTCGTGGGAAAATTTCAATTTGCATATGGTTCCCAAAGATTTTCAGCATTGTTATCCTACCTTCTTCAGTGAGGTTAGATTTCTTCACATAAGTAAAAATATCTGCAGTCAGAATTTTCACTTCAACTGTGATAGCCACGGGCCACTGCTGTTGCTTTTCTCAAGAGCAGTCTCATCAACGTTACCAGAGTTCAGGGAAATATCGTCACTATGTTCAATCTTACTTTAAAAAAAGAAATGACCAGTGTCTATTTGAGTAATTATTTTTCGCTTTGTTAGTCCAGGGGCGCCCGGGCCCCCCTTCGTGGGTGCGCCACCGATAGATATATACAGAAGTTTTGCAGCTTCAAATTAAGATTAAAATAACGCCTGTAGCATCAAATGCTACACTTTAAATATAACAAACTAAATTTGTATACTTTTCCTCGAAGATTAGTTCGGAATACCTCTCTTCTTTTCGAATCAACAGAAACATCTGCCTATGTGACTCTTTCTCAAATCTTTCACCATTTACTTAAATTTCAAGTTTTTCCTGCAATAGTTCAGAGATCAAGAAACGACCACACAACGAATTGCAACTGGTATTTTGATTGTCCACCTTCATATCTCTTCGCCTTTTCATGAGCTGTTTCGTCTTCTCAGATAATTTGCTATTGTGCTTTTTACAGGTTACACCACCAATTTCCCCAGCAGTTTCAACTATTGTCTTAACAATGTTTTCATTTGCTTCTGAGATATCACTTTCATCAATAAGTCCTTCCAGTGCAGAAAAGCGATTTTTTAATTCCAACTTGAATGCCTCGGTATTTTCTTTTAATTTCTTTAAATCCACCCTCTTACTTACTTGTTTCCTAATGAGCTTCTGTCGTTCTAATTTAGTATTTAAGTGCATTTTACATCTCACCATTCGATGATCACTTCCAGTATTAAATCTGTTCAGTACACTGCAATCTTCAATAATTGATTTCTTGTTTGCCAGGATATAGTCAATTTCACTAGTTCCCCCATTTGGGTGTTTCCATGTCCATTTTCTTTGCGGTTTCTTCTTAAAAAATGAATTCATGATGCTAAGATTTTCAGCTTCTGCAAATTCGATGAGTTGATCGCCACGTTCATTCCTTTCCCCATATCCGTATTTACCAACCGATGTCTCTCCTTGTTCCTGTTGTCCAATTCTTGCATTGAAATCCCCCATGATGAGCTTGATATGTTGTTTCCCTTTGGTGTGTAACTCTTTGATTTCTTCATAAAATTCTTCAACCTCTTCGTCGGTATGGCTTGATGTTGGTGCATATACCTGTACTATCTGAAGTTGGTATCGCTGGGTTAGTTGAACAACGAGCCTCGCTGCTCGATCTGACGTGCTTTCGACTTCAAGAAGGTAGTCTTTAATTCTTTTGTTGATTAAGAAGCCAACACCACTTGTTCTTCCAGTTTCCGTTCCTCTATAATAAAACAAATGTCCACTTTTAAGTTCCACCAACTCTTCACCTTTTCTTCTAACTTCACTGAGTCCTACAATGTCCCATTTGATCTTGTCAAGTTCTTCTTCCAATTCCTGAAGTTTTGCTTCAGAAGCAAGGGATCGTCCATTAAACGTAGCCAAGGTCAATAACAAACGGCAGCCTGGGCCATTCCAGTGATTCTTAGCACCCCCTGCTTTCATGCCACACTGACCGCTGCCTTGATCAGGAGCACTCCAGCACCTGGAGACTAGGGGCCATGGTTTCTGGTGTGTCAACATAATGGAGGAATTAGCCATAATTTCACCACGCTGGCTAGACGGGTTGGTGAATTAGCCCTCCCCTTCCGCCTTTCTATCCGTGTAGCAAATATTAATTTGCCACATAAATAGAAAGCTCAGCCTGCACCACTTGAAGGCGGGGTAGGACACTAGGTTACTGGCCTGGCCGGTTCCACACATCGTCACATACGTTCAGCGTGTGGGTCTCCTTCCAGTTAGATACCAGCAACCCTTTTGCAGGCCATATATATATATATATAGCCATATATGCTAATAAACAAAAACAAAAAAAAGCACCAAATGCCTCGTCACTGGATACCTTCGTGTATTCCCAAATTTCGTTGCTGCGCTACACTCCTAAACTTAACACTAGGTCCTTATGGGCACCTAGGTGTAAATCCGGCATCTTATACACAGGAAAGAAGAATTCCTTAGCTCAGCTCATTTACAGCACATATTGCCAAATGTAAAAATATATACCCAGTAGCGTAGTGTGAGGAGGGCCACCGGGGCGAAATCCCCACTCATATCACCCTACGAAGTCATGTAGAGGCATAGAAATTCAAAAATCATGGAGTGGGGAGACCTCCTCCATTTCCTACGGCACTGCAGTCATAGTACCCAAGAATTAAATAAAAGCAGGTTATTCTTCAAAATAACCAAGTACAGTGGAACCTTAGGAGTTAATGTGAATTACTTTTAACACGAACTCCTTTCCTACATCCTGACAATGCTACAGGAATAAGATTCTTTACGGATAACGAGAACGAACCTTTTGTTCCCGTGGGTGTTCATGTCAATGAGATTAGACCGTGTTCAATGTAAAGTTATTCGTATACGTCTACAACAAGCAGGCATCCTCTTTTTTTTACAACCAAGCCCGCTCATAAATCACTACATCTAGCGCTTAACGCCCTAACTCGACATAACTGCTACCAAAAAGAACAGCCCCAGTTTTTAATGATGTTGACGCTGCTGCAGCTCCTTCGGCCATGTTTCTTTAACGTCTTCCGGTTGCTCACACGATTTTCCATAAAAACAGAAACCGATAAACCCCAACTACAGAAAAAGACCCCTTTGGGGACAGAAGGAGAAAAGACAAGACGCGCGTCCAACAAAAATATCTAAGATTTCCCCAACGACTTGTAAAAAATCGTGTCTTGTGTCTCCTCAGAGGGTTTTTTCCCTCTAAAAGGGGGGAAAAAAAGCAGGCACGTCTGTGATTACATCAGAAGTTCAGTGATTCCACTTCTTTCTTCCGATTCTTATGCTTTCTCTCCTTTCCATCTTGGAAAGATAAAAATCGAAAATAAAATAAATAGCGAAATTAAAATTTTCGCTTTACATCTGTAGAGGTGGTGTTGAACTCTTACCATGCGATTATTTACGATTGACTTCAGTAATCGATAGTACGATTGCCAAATCTGGCAAAGGAAACTTCAACCGGTGTGCTGTTGTCGATGATGATGAGTTGGGCATGAATTTAATAGGAAGGGTGGCCGCCGGAGACGGCGCTGTAATCCCAGACAGGTTTTAAAGTCAAGAGATCTTGACTGCCAATGGGCGAAGGGGAGATTGTGGGTGCGTACTAGCACACTGCTCGCACTGGTGTTATCGTTTAACATACTGTTGTCGAAGGTGTACTTTCGAAAACGGTTCAGACAGTCTAAAGACTTACAGCATCACTATTTGACTTTCCCGAATCGTACGATACCCTCGTAGATCTCTGAACTTCTCCAAATACAAAAAAGGAGTGAAATATGAAAATAAAATACTCCTTTAAATAGTCATCAACGTAGGGTTTTCAAAATTATTGGACAGAGGAGAGGGGGCCAAGCAAATATGTACATTTATACGTTACAATATACGCAATATTGTAATTTATTTCAAATTATTTTGTGCTCGGGCCCACATAACTCTATGCTCATAGATCATATAAATATCACTTGTAGTAAAAAAAAAAATCGCTTATAGTCCATGCAAAACCTGGCTACTAGTATTTAATAGTACACACAAGACCTTGACCTATACCTTTCCAGACTTCCGTGATCGATGCTTGTGGGTGGAGTTGTTTAGATTCATTTTACTTCTCCCCCATTCTACGGACACTCCTCATAAACGGTTTGGCGCATCACTAGCTTGTGTTTTCCTAGCGGCGTAAAACTTCATCGACCAATCAATATACAAATGACAAAAATGCACGCTCGTAGAGGTCAGATTTCACCGATCAATAATGACATTAGTATTGGAATAGTGGGCCATATTTCAAAGCCAATATTTGAATAACCCGCGTTGTGCTGTGGCTAGGTCTAATTTGGTCAATCAAAATAGGCAGCTGCATTGTGACTACCAACAAATCCGAGTCGGGGGTGGGGGGGCATTTATCTTTTTTTCCTCAGCTATCATTTATGTCTAACTGTGCAGGTTGTTGTAGCATTCCGGTGGTTGAATAAATTTAAAACACGACCACAATTGCACTCCCTCCCTCCCTTTTCGGAGGGGAGGCGCTGGTGCTTTGTCTAGCATTTCCCATGTAGTTAAAAAAAATGCGATCAATATTATAGAAATAACGATGGCTCTTTCATCGTATCGCTATCTTTGATTGTGTAAAACATAATTAAGGGACGCGTTAAAAAAGTTAAATCGATGTCGCTGGTAAACCCGTGTTCAAATTAAAGGATCAAATATTTCAAAGTCCCCCCCCACAAGCCGGGGGGGGGGGATTGGGGGGGGCAGAAGAACCAAGAAGCAGTCTTAAGTTCCCCGCAAAATTACAGATCGAACGGACATCCCTCCCTCCCTTAAAACCAAATCCCCCCCTTTCAAAAAAAAAAAAAATGGTACTTCAAAAGTCCCCAAGAGCACTTTTTAAACGATTAACATACTTTTTAAATCCCTGAGTAATTTGAGACCGGGGGGGACGGGGGGCGGACGAGCGGAAGGGGAACCCGATAGACAAAATGACAAAGCCTTAGCTTGGCGGGATTCCTGCCTCTGAACATCCCGCCCTGCTCTCGGGCATCCGTGAAATTGATGATCTGGAAAAGATGCTTCGGATAAGGGAAGAGACGACTGCTCCAGTTTGTTCTTAGCGGAGAGGAGAAATTAATGCGTCGTTTCCCATCGGCTGATGTCACTGGAGGTCAACGACACTTTTGGAGGTAAACGATCCCAAGATCAGCGGAATTTAATTCATAATATGGTGTAGCCATCGTGAAATATGATCTAGAATAACCAACGAGTATTACCATATGTCAAACAATTAATTCATCGAGGAATCAGTGTTGCTAATTCGGAGAGTTTTCAGCCATATCTGGCCTGAAAATGACAATTATGTTAATTTAATACTTACTAAATCAATCGAATTCTCCCGAGAATCACGATTATGCTACAACGTTGGTGACTTATTTTGCCGCAAATACCCGTTGCCCGCTATAAATGGCAATTGTGCCAAGCAAAAACACTACTACTGTATTTATTTTGTTTTCGCATATGAATCGTTTCTTATACTTTAGATATTACTTTATTATCCTTCAGTTTATATTGGAAAAGTTATCAATGGGAAAAATAAATCGTCAGGAACGAAACACATGGTACAGTGAACCTGGTGAAGCGACCACGTTTTATAAGAGAGAGGGAGAATTGGTAGGACTTAGTCTTGCCTATACCAAAGTCTGTCGTGTATTGTGACCACCTGTCTATGATGACTATTGCAGTCCAGTCCCAAAAGTGGTCACTTTAGACAGGTTCTACTGTATTACATTACGTCCATGAGAAAGGAGTCCAAAGACGAAGGAATGAATGAATTCGTCAAGGCACCTTTAAATCTAAGTTAACATAAACACAAGCAGATGAAATTTCCATTCAGTCTGGAAGTTTGTTCTGATGGAGGCAAGCGTTTCTATGCCGAAACGATTGAGAATGACGTGAACATTTGTTTAACTGCGTTCTTGTTAATTATGATATAAATATACCGTTACTCGGCGGTCGGGGCCCGATCATACCATTGTGGGGGCCCTAGGTCACGCACATATTTGGAGCCTTTGTCCCCACGAAAATTTGTAAATGCCCTTAATGACTAGATGAGACCATTTTGGAGGGAAATAGCAGAACTGGTCCCATCATAAGTTGGATAGGTAAATACAGTGTTACCTCTTGTAAGGGATGCAAGTAAGGGACGATTATTCTAGTCTGTAGTATATGTATATATCAACACATGTACCTCCGAAGAAGGGACACCTCTATTTAAGGGACAAAATATCTTGTCCCGTGGGTGTCCCTTACTTGGAGGTAACATTATAATAACAAATGCACAACGCTACTGCGCTGCATTGTTTTATTTTTTAGGGGAAGATTGGGTAAAAGTAAGAATTTATATATAAAATGAAATGACGTTTTGTCTCCTTTGGGGTCCTAAATTGGGGGATGAGGTCCTGTCAGAAGTTATGAATCACTTATTTATATAAGTACAGCATGAGTTGTCATGCGTCGAAAAATGTACTGAACGGTGCCTAACCGAATTTAGGACTTACATGGAGCCAAGTGGATCGATCAATCTTGCCCATGTTTTAGCGAAAAAGCGCCATATCTAGTACAATTCGAGCGACGCGGCAACACACCCTCTTTTAACGCTATCCTTAAGCCTTATTCCACCGAGCTGGAAACATCGTTACTTGGCACTAAATCATGTAGTAAGTACTTTTATGAAGAAATAAAAGAGCCCATGTATTCGTCACCATCACCACACTACATCGAGCTCTGTATTAATCTCTATTAATAGCCATCTTATTACGCAACGCGACAATAAAGCTTCGATGGCGCGAAACGTAATATTTTCGCTTCAAGATACGAAATAGTTAATCCCAGATCTACTTAGTGGGCGATGTAATTCAAAATGTCCGCTATTTCAGCCCGTAAAAAAGTTACAAACTCTCTTTTACGACGGTTTGGATTACCAGTACAGAGAGTAAATAAGATTAAATTGAGCAGGCGAGACGAAGTTAAATTTTTTATCGTAAAACGAGCATAAACAGTGCCATTTCAGGGAATCCTTGTATTTATTATTTAAAAGGCAGATTGGCAGTCGTTTTGAAAATTATTGGCAACATTTGTACGAAAATAACGGCAAGAATATATAGAAATTCGTAGAAACCGCTGAATCTGGTACGGAATTCGTCAAGTGGGCAATCTCTGCAACATTAAATCCAAGATTATAACCACCAAACACTGAAAAAATGCGAAATACTTCTTAAAGCCGTTGGGGAAACAAATACAGTAAAACACTTTCATTAGCGGACACTGCACCGCAAAATTATTTGGCCGTAAAAGAGGGGGGGCATTGTTGTGAAATAATTTCTTGCCGGGGAAATTTTTATTCGGTCCTAAAAACGGAGTGTCCGTTAAGAGAGGAGTTTCACTGTTGTAAACAAGCTGGCTTTAACTTAAAACACAAGCAACATCAACGCATGCTTGTGCTTTGCATGAGGGCTCGGTAAAAGTTTTAGATAGTTCTGTTAGGATTCACGCAGGGGCGTAGATTAATTAAAAATAATATGGGGGCGCAAAAGTACCTTTAATAAAAGAATACATGATTCGGGGTTAAAGTTATACCTCAATACCCAATGGAGGGGGGGCTATTTTTTACGTCACTGGATATGCGTTTTTTTACTTCTCTCTCTATCCTCACATCTTAAATGACATTTGTCCACGAGGACTTAATACACGGGTCTTCAACCTTTTTCAGTCCAAGGGCCAATTTTGCTTATTCTTGTAGGCCCGCGGGCCGCACTACTGTATCAGCAATATTAGGACTGAACAAAAGCGGCCGGGAGTGTGCGCCACCCGCCTCCGATCAGCCTTTTTAATATTTTTTCCTATATCCCTATATAATGTTGTGCCCATCTAAAAATATTTTCTGTATCCGCCTTTGGGACTCAATATATATATATTACAATGTAAAATACGTATGGAAGCAAAAAACATTTACAATACTTTTAGTTATTAATATGTAAAGCGAAATCAAACCTTTTAGTGAGATTTTTGTCACTGCTTATTTTTAACAGTCCAATCAATATCAGGTCTTATTTTTGATATTGCAATCCTAAGAGTGTTTCCAAGGTGGACGTCAGTTATTCTGGTCCTAACTTTTCATTTTATCAACTTCATTTTTGGAAACGTCTGTTTACAGACGTACTGGCGTACGCAGGGGGGTGGTTGATGGGCGTTGTATAATTACCACTAAAACGAAATTTTGTGTATATACACATATATATGTATATACATAATATGTTCATCTTATGAACATATGGAGTTGTAGTTTTGTAACCAAGTCTGTATGTTCATATTATGAACATATGGAGTTGTAGTTTTGTAACCAAGTCTGTACCCAAAGGGTACGCGCTGTACGCGCCGCGTACTCTCAAGAAATTTTGAAAAATACAGGGTACGCACCGCATACTCTCAAGGTCTCACGGAAATTTTTGTATTTGCTGGTTTTTGGGGCAACTTTCAACAAAGTTCAGCTTTTTTCTTTTTTTTTCTAGTCATTTACAAACTTGAATGGAAACAAATGAGGAAAAACATCCTGAACTCCCCCAAGCCTCAAAATAATATCCTGCGTACGGCTAGGTGAGGAATGAAAAACTGATGAAAGTGGCAACTGCCACCTTGGGCTTGGATAGACGATAGACGACAAGTCAAATGACAGTCAGCTCGGCGCTGTGAGGTCACCAAGTCCAGTAACCCCGCAATTTCAATACTCTTTAATTAAGACAACACTGCATACTCTCAATAATTTTCTTCAGGACAGCCCTGTCTGTAACACCCTCTTGTAAGCCTGTAACACGTCTTTTATGAACTTTCTTCCTACACCTATACTCAGATATAAGTACTCCCGAATAGTAACACTTCCAGAGCATGCAGTCAGATGGTTGGAAGGATGTTCTTATCGACATATTTAGAATAGAATTCAACGGGTCCTAAGTTGAGTTTTTTTTCTTTAAATCACTGTTGCACTGGCAATCCATAAAACTACACCTAAGGCATGGGCATCCATATGGGGGCTCGAGCCCCATCTAGCTGTTGAAAAATTTGACTTGCCTGTTTCTTTGATGCATTTATTTTCAAAAGTTTTACAGTCACATTTTAAAATAAAGTACTTAGCTCATTACTAATTAGGAAGTAGCATCAATTATTTTTGCAGCATTTTAATATGTTGTACATCACTAAGATGTTTGACAGCTTTGAGAAGGAGGTAACAATTTTTTCAGCCCCCCCCCCAACCTAGAAGTACTCATATGGACACCCATAATCTAATGTCCATATACGCTAGAAAACTAAAGTAAAACATGACTTAGGGAAAAATAGAGTGTTACTTTGGTTCTATAGTGTTTTAAAATATTTATTATGAAATATGAAAATGCCAACAGAATAAAATACAATGTTTATTTCAGATTCAAAGGGAGCAGGGATGTTATTTTTGTGTGAAACAATTTGTATTTTTTCATGAGTTGGCGGGCCGCGGGCTGAAAAACCCCCGACTTAATAGAATGGACATAAAAGTCGTCTGCCTCCAAAAGTTTATTCCCACCAGTGAGGCGTTTTATGATCATAAATAGATAGGTTTAGGAAGCAAACGAATGTCTGAAACGAGTGAAAAAAAACCCATGACGCGTGTGAGAGCGTGGATATGAATGTGGTTAAAGTTAGTCATCACGAGTGAGTCACGACATAAATTTTCCAGACGATCACAGGAGAATACATCATCGATAACTATCTTAATCGATCGATATGGTTTCAAAAATAAATCCGCAGAAGGAAATCCGCCCGATAGTCGCAGACAATATAGTTCCGATCATTGTCAAAGCTCAAATTCCATCTTCAGGTAGCAATAAAATGGTTTCGGCTGCTTTAATTTTACGAATGAGGAGAGAAGAGGAGATTATTACCCTCTTCACACAAACACGACTGGCATTTCTGGAGTCTTCCGTAGTTCAAAGGACGCAAAGTTACAACTTTTTGGTTGTAATCAGCTTCGGAAATTACGGAGCAGAGGACCACTTTACCACCCACCTTTTTTTTTGGCGGGAACTAACCTACTTTTCCAATTTCTCTGTACCTACACTTCGCTCGGCGGCTCGTCTGCTGTTACCACCATTTCGTATTTTATTTTATTAGCAAGGAGTCAGTAAAGTTATTTTCTTCCTCCACGTTTCCGTTCGAGATGGTTCTTATCAATTTTTTGGACCGATAAGAGCCCAATAAGGAGGCTTCCTTTCTTTTTTAGAGCAGGACCTAAGCTTCGCTTATCAGATAAGAAGAAACATTAAAATGTCTTATCAACTGGCCCTCTTGGCTGTGTCATGAATGACACATACAGATAATATTATAGAAAGGTGGGGAAAAAAACTATTTACAATAGCTACGTTTCGATAAGCTTTATTTTCAGGTGTGCTGTTGTTTTGAACAAGCCGATTTCATTCCAGGTAGCCGGGTGGGGGGGAATCTTCCCCATCCACAGCATGGAACTTTTAGTTTTTTAGAATTAGGCTCCTCGTTCTCCAAATTAGTTCTGAGTGGCATTTGTCCCCCAAGGACTTCTTAGGAAGGACGAAAAACTCTGAAATCGCCTGCTTTATCAAGAACCGGTGTCGCAGGATTTAAAGTAGCACTTCCCTTTTTTCCAAATTTTTTTCTGATTAGCATTACAAGAGGCGTAACCGTATAAAGGGGGAGGGGGGTCAGATAATACGTATAAAATAGACTCAGAAGCACAATACACTTGAAATAATTATTTTACCAATATTCAAACGACTGACGAACAAATTCAAAATCATTGAAAAAATAACAGAATTTTAAAATGTGGTAAGGTTTTCCCGCCCTGCCAACTTTTTAAAGGAAAAACTGCCCCTTCCTGCGTCTTAATTATTAAAAATCATTTATCATATCATATTACTTAAAAAAAAAATTAAAACCACTCGACAGGCACAGCCCCTCTACCTTTCTCTCATCCAAAGTGTCCTCAAAAAATGCAAATGACCATTTAATTTTGAACAGGGGCACTAACTTTAAGTAAATATTTGGTCGGGGGGGGTGTCGCTTAAATGGAATAACCCATGTGTGCAGCCGACTGTGCCAACCAGATAAGAAAAATTAATATATTTTATATTCTTTACCTTCAATTATATTATACATTCCTTTACCTATTGTCCATTAATTTTGGGAGTTCCCTCCTACGTTTTGGGGGGGACCTGGGCACCTTAAAGTAGAGGGCTCCTCGATATCATTAACTACAATATTCATATTAAATTCTTAAATTTATATAAAAAAAAAAAATACAACGCTGATAATATACATAAAACTACTATTTATAAAAAGAACGAGAAACATATGTTTGGGGTCCATTTAATGGACGACAATACATTTACTACAACAAGGCAGTCAGTCCATGGTCATGGACGACATGGAATTTAATATAACCACGGCATTACATGCCAGATATGGTCGTTGCGACTGAACAAATTACGATTTTTCTCTTAAATAACGCGTCGTAAACTACGACTATTCTCGCAAAAAGAAACGATCAATCAACAAAAATCGTAAGCAAAAAAAACAAGAAACCATTCTTATTTGCTAACTAAATGCTTAGGATGGTGGTGGATCTTGGCTTGAGTTACGATAAATGATTGCTCATTTCCAATTTTTCGGAAAGTTCTTGGGCCCGTTTAATTGCCTGGCCAAATTTTAATTAAGAAATTCAAGCTTAATTAAATTTTTGCCTCTTAATAAACACAAAGACGTTCGCATTTTTAATTAGCCGAGTATTAAATATATTTATTAAGCATGCCGGGCTTTCCACTTTTTCATTTTTAAATGTGTCTGAAGGTCTTCATTCGCGCCGCGTACAGTGTTTCCTCCAAATTCCCTATTCAGGATTCTTTATTAGGGAGAAAAGAACACAGCCGTTAAATGTTAAAATGTCGTCGCAGCTTTTCTCTGAATCATTGCCGATTAAATAAAATAAGGTGTGGTAATTAGGGCTTTAATGAAGACATTGTATGTATATATTAATTAAAGATAAATAAAAAGTAAAATGTCGGTTATTGGATCCATTATTTGCGCGGGAACAAACTACTGTCATCGCTGACCAGTGGCGTAGCAGTTGAAAAATTATGGGGGGGAGGGAAGTTCCCCCTCTTCCCTCCCACTCCTTACAACGCCACTAGGAATAATACAAAAATAAGGATGTTTTTAAAGGAACAGTATAACCCATTCAATTAATTGTATTTCAACTATTCGGTGCAATGATTTTGATAGTAAGTAAGATTAATTTAAAAAAAAAGCACGATAGAGATGAGTTCGGGCTCGATTTTCGAGGCCCGAGCCCGAAGGCTTGAAATTTGAGCCCACCCGAGCCCGAAGACTTGCAATCTGAGCCCGAACGAGCCCGAAATACTTTGTGGAAATTTGAGCCCGAGTCCGAAAGTAATATGAAATATAGAGCCTGTCTCATCTCTAAAGCACGATGCACAATAATTATTTTTTGTTAGGGGTATAACCTTTCACAAAACCTGTATTTATTTAGGGGCCAAACTTCCCAACAATACATTTCACTCAATATACAACAATGATTATATATAAAATTATTTTCCTATTTCCAAACGGTAGCTAATCTCGAACTGTAATAGGTTTGTTTTTTTTCGATCTATTTTACGGTCGAAACTGTGACGGAGTTGACCGTGACCGGTTAGGGAAATGGCGGGAAAGCGCTTGACTCCAATTTAATCATGACATCACACACGACAATTGGGATGCTATCCGGAAATGCCAAGTCGTCCAGGATATTCGAATGTTAATTAAATTGCTAATTATGGACGCGACACTGCAGAAGATGTTGCACTGAGGATTCCTAATTAGAGATGTTCTACGAGAGTTGATTGTAACAATTAGTTTGAAGTGTGACGTCAGGAGTGCTTAGTATGGTCTGCCCCAAGCCAAAGCAAACGAGTTGGCCAAATGCCTTCACAAGTGAGACATTAATCCAATCATTTATTCGTTTACAATTAATTCTTATTAATTCATAATTAACAATACTGATGAAAACTTTCGAGCCTACCAGGGCTTTTATATGTAATGGATGATTAATTTATTCATAATTTTACTATTTTAAGCACTTTTCCCCACTAATTAAACATTTTAAAATTGTTAAAATTACATTCGACTAATACACGTTGAAATATTTATAACAGCGCACAAACGTCTTTAACATCAAAAAAAAAAAACCTGCGTTGTGTCTGTCTACTACGAGAACTTCTCCCCCCAACTAAGTCTGCGTCTACTTGTTGCTGTGGAAACAACATCCATGGCACAAATGAAGGAACTCTATTTCCAAAACGACCACTACAAACCAGACTTATTAACGGGAGTTGTTTTCGCGACAGACCATACCCATAGTTCCGATAATGACTGATGCCATATTTAAATCGTATAACTATGTCTACAGTTGTGTTGCCATATTCAAATACTATAATTTCCGACTCTTGTTGTGGTACGGTGTTGCCGTATTCCAGCCCTATAATTGTATTTACAGCTCTGACACTAGTGTTGCCACACTTCCAAATCCTATAATTTGCAGTTCCGGCTTTGTCGTGATGGCCATACTCAAAAGTCTATAATTTATAACGGATTATCGCCCTGTTGCCATATTCAAATTTTACAATTCCAATGCCGCCTTGGTTTCATGCATTAAAATGTTAATCCCTTTTCAAACGAAAAATAAACAAGTGAAATTCCCTTTCTCCGCTTTTAGAAACACAATGTAAGCATTTCAGTCAGCTCTGAATGAAAACGCGCGCGTGTAGAATTCAAAGAACACGCAAAAATTAGCATACCACTGGTCTGTGTCAGAATAAATGTCGACATAAAAAAACAAGCATCGTCGACACTTAGGTAGCGAATTGAATACGTCGTCGTCAACACCAGCATTCCTCACGACAGGCCTATTACCCAATCGGCGGCCTTGCCACTTATGAAAGGGCCCAGGGCCATCGCTATACACCCCAAGGCTGAGAGCCTGCCGTTATAGCTCGTCTGACGTCACCACTTTCTTCATAGAAAATTATCATTAGAATAACTTTGTCAACTCGGCACTTTTTGGCGCTACTTCCTTCGTCAGTACGTGGTGGCACAGGAAGTGGGATAAACATCTTTTAAGCCGCAATTCCCGCCTTTTCTGAGTAATAAATGGCAACCTTAGAATGTTGTTACTCTCCAGGAAGTTTGCCACAAAAACAATAAACTACACGTGCCGGACGAAACTCACCCACCTACCTACCTTTAAGATTTTTGAAATATGACAGCATGTTAGGAAAGAACTGGATTGATGTCGTAAAATAGTTTTTTCTCTAGTCGTTAAATTTCGCGCTGTTGACATATTTTGTGACAAGGACATCTTTCCCGCGTAAAAAAAAAACCGCGTAACTATACCTGCGTGACCTTCATAATCAACGCACATTCTCGTTCTTGCCGTTAGTGCCACCATCTTTAGTAGAATTTTATCGTGGTCAGAAACACTTACCTAAAACAGAAAATGGAAACACTGTTCAGAGAAATGACAATACACCACTCTTTTAACATAAATAAAAATATAACTTTAACGTTAATGCATAAAACTTGCGCTGACGCGTTAAATTAAAAAAAACAAAACACATATAGAATATTAATAACTTTTTCTTTTTTTGACAGATCAATAATTCGGGCGCATTTATTGTATGGTGCAACCCGTAAGTGCAACACCCTTTACTGCACAACGTTTGTAAAGTTCATTCATTAAATTAATTTCATAAAGTTCATTCATTAAATTAATTTCATAAAATCCATTCATTAAATCAATTTCACAAAGTTCATTCATTACATTAATTTCATAAAATCCATTCATTAAATCAATTTCACAAAGTTCATTCATTAAATTCGTAAATTCTACCCATTAAATTCATTTCGTAAAGTTCATCCATTAAATTCATTTCGTAAAGTTCATTCAGTAAATTCATTTCATAAAATTCGTTTACTAAATTCATCATTTTGTTTACTGTGCTTTAAAATTGAGACCACAGCGCAGGGCCGTTTCCAGCGGGGTGCAGAAGGTGCACCCTCCCCTGTACCCGATCTTCAGCAGACCATTTAATATATTATTGCACTGTCTTGGATCTGCGGATCAAAGGCAATACCACACACAAAAGGTTGATTGATTGATTGATTGTTTGGCTTTTTTTTTTTATGGCGCAAGAGCACACATACAAAAGGAGCTTTGTTTTATTTTATGACAACAAAAATTGAAACGTATTTCTTTTTCGCACGAAAACTATTTAAAAGCTGTGTATCTATACAGATATAAAAGTAAACACTGCACATACAAAATCCTTAACTAGGTTGGTTGTACTTTTATGGCGCAAGGACAGCAATTCTTAATTAGATAATACAGTAAACCTCCCTAAGGCGATCACCGTTGATTCTGTGAAAAAGTGATCGCTCACAGAGGTGGTCTCCGAAATGAGGTAAATTTAGCACTGGGTCTATGGAGGGGGGGGATGAGGAATCCGTTTCCAGAAAAAGTGGTCATTAATAGAGGTGGTCGTTAAGAGAGATTTTACTGTATTAAATTCATAAAAAGTAGCTGGACGGGCAGCAACACGCTCACAACACAAATCCACATCAATAATGTCCATCTGCATTTTTGTCAATTTCAAAAATACCACAAAAATAGGATAAAATCGTACAAAGACATAATCATCGTTTTCAACCACTATTTGTATACCAGGAAATATTCTGGTAGACCACTGTTTACCTGTCTACCTGGCGCAGTATAGCCCAGATGCTCTTGCGCCATAAAAAAGCCAAACAATCAATCAATTACCTGTCTACCGCGAGACCTCCTGGTAGACAATACCACACACTTGAAAATAATTCACAGCATTGAATCTTGAATAAGTATAACTCGATGCTTATAAAACCACAATGTTCACAGGTTCATTTGCATATTCATGACGTAAGGGGCTAGTAATTGATCTGGTTAATCAGTTAAGATCACAGTTAACAAAAACTTTGCTAATTAATGACATTAATCCTCATTTTAAACTGAACTAGATGCAGTTCAGTTCCGAGCAAAGCGAGCGGAAAGAAGAATGTGACCAGCAAATTCATTACCTGGCAATTTATTAACCCCACTTCTAATACAAATCAATCCTTTAAAATTAACTATTAATTACCTTTCAAAAAAACTGGAACAGAGAATTCTAAGAAGAGTTTTCTTCATCTTGAGACGGTTTTGATAAGATCGACGATATCTCGTGGTCTCTGAACCGAACCCCCACCACTAATCTTTCTTTCACACTCGGGGAGAATCACATTTCGAATTCTGAAGGAAGGTAGCGCTTAATGCGCTACGCATTAAGCGCTACCCTTCTGAATACGCTACGCAACCACAAGCGAAGCAGAAAATAAATAGGTCGAGTAGCTCCTAAATACCATTTACCCACTTCTCTCTTAAAAAAAATAAAAGTAAAATCTGCAACAATGTAAATGTAAAATAATCACGTGCGTATAAAAATATTTTTCGCGTGAAGGATTTTTATTGAGGAGACTACCCCACCTATATACATTGAGCGTTAGTGAAGTCATGGGGAAATGCCCCAAGGAGTAACTCTGCTTGGGGCGTTTAGTAAAGCCAAACCAAAAGTAAGTGATCTTCTACTGCTACCAACATCACAGTTGAAAATATGCAGTTACCCCACCTTATAAAGCCCGGATGTAACGAGTTTCCGAATTTAACGAGAAAAATGCAGATTTTGTGAGGTATGATGTTAAAGACATTGGAAGCATATAGCATTGCTATGTCATCAGGATGACATTGGAAGCATATAGCATTGCAATGTCATCAGGATGACTAAGAAGTGGACTGTGAGGGGTCAGTGACAAGAGAAAAAGGTATAACGCTGAAAATAAAAACACATTGTCACGTGTTTAATGAAGATTTGTATAAATAATGTTCAATTTGTGTGTTGTTCAACTCGTTGAAGATGAAAGCTTCTTGTAGCTCACTTACCCTGGTAAGTTTCATTTTCCCCACCCATGCTGTCTACGGTTAAGGATAGACAGGAAGACGCCCCCATACACTGAAATTTGATGATGGATAAACAATCGGTCTTGCTTAAACACGAAATGCCGTTATCGGCTCTGTAGAGCCTAAAACGTATTTTGCACAGTCGTATACTCAAATGGTAATTGGATGAGAGAAATCGTGTGATCATTTGCATTACGAACTGAATCGGGGAAAAAAAAAAGTTATTGTTGTCTGACCATTAACGCACAGGCATTAATTAAGACTAAGTAATCGAGGGGCGTTATCCAGATAAGAATTGCGGAGTTATTGCAAGGGGTTGTTCACAAATTAATTACCGATTTATATCGTCGAAAAGCGGAAGGTTTGTTCCCCACATCCACGTACGATCCTGCATCACTCGCGATTGACTGCGAGTACAAGTAAGGCGGAACTAAAGCATAGAGAGGGGAAAAAAAAGAAAGAAAAAAAAAACAGTTTCATCTCACTCGCCTGGACTTGCGCTTATTCGAGAGTGGTGTGAGACTGGCTTGGCTAATGCATGAGTGTTTACATTTTTGTTGTGCATTTTAAACCAATAAACACTGTTTATTGGTTTTCAAATGAAAACAAATAATATATACAGTCGAACCAGATTCTAATGAAGATGAAGAAACCCTCGAAAATATTCGACTTGGATATATTCCTACCAGCTGATGAATAAATAGTACGAAGTTCAAGAGACGAGGAAAACTTCGACAGACCCCAAGTCGATATAAGCGAACTCGACTGTACATAGATGTATATACAGTAGAACTTCCCTATAACAAACTTCTCAATATAACGAAGTTTTGGCAAATCCCCATGTCGTTACATATGAAAGTGTTTCTATATAACGAAATAAATTCTATACAAAGAAATTTTTAATAACCAAAACAGAAATTTTGAGTGGTCACGTTTGCGATATCGGGTTCCTTAATACCGTGGGAATTCAATACGCACACTTGAAAACTTCTATTTTTAAATGGTTGAATGTCATTTATGACAAACAGTCCTTTACTGTAAAGCGGGATTTTAACTGTGGTATTATATTGTAATACCCTGGTTCATGAATACATCGTTTCCACCTAGCGAATTTCGTATATAACGATCTTTTTTTCTATGGAACCGACCTTTTCGTTGTATGGAGGTTCTACTGTATATAATGTAAAATAGAAGATCACAAATATAGTTTGTGCGCGGTCCCCCCGTTGCCAATTAAAAGAGAAAGGATAGGGAAAAAATAGACGTCACTTATCACAAGGCTATTCCCTACCCCAGCCTATCATCTGTCAATTTCGTGCAGAAACGTCCCTACTAAACATCGTAAGAAAAGAACGTCCTAATTTAGAAACGTTTGCTCTAGGCTTCTCAACGCTCTCGGTCCCAAATTTCTCTTCCTTAAGCAGGAAGCGGCCTTAATTTGAATAAACCCTGGCAACCCGTTTCCCTAAAATTTAATTTGGCGCCGGATCCAACTTCGTCAAGAAGCAGCAGCAGCCAGTATCATTATCCCTCCCACTGCGGATCAGGGCTCCAACAGGAACATCTCCCGAACATCAAATTAAAAGTGGCCTCTGAATGGCAAAAAAATTAAGGCCTCATGAGCATCAAATGGCGGATATGAGGGCCGATGTATCTTACCAGGATAGCATCCACCTTATTAAAGAACACCTACTCCAAGGAGAACTTGACGCTTGAGGCGTCTTCCTGAATAAGAGACTTGCAGAGTCCCTCCGCCGTATTAACCTCGGCTGAGATGACAGGGTCTCATAATTATTATCGAAGGAAGGAAACGCGGTTGTCTCAGAGCTCCATCAAGCTCATTTTACAAACGACTTTATGAGCTTGGAATGCACCAGCAATTTGAATCAACAAGAGTTACTGCTATTGCTCTCGAGGATGATGACGTCACCACTTCCCAGTCATGTGACGCGAGGCAATATAAAGGATACGCTGAAGCCCATTTGCTATATTTTAATAACCCGACATCGTAAAGGTGCGTACAGACATGCAACAGCACATCGTCGTGTAACATCCCGTGTTACGCGAAGTAACACGGGACATCATTGCGTCCCGCCAGTTAGCTCATGCTGATATCCACTGTCTACACTGACAAAACGCTGTTGTTCGTAAACCGGCCCAAATACAGGAACATGGGGTGCAACATAGACCCATGACATTCCTTTGAAGCGACGGGGAAAAACCGATAACTGGTAGATTGTGGAAACGTTACGGTGTTCGTTACGGAGTGCGGTTCAGAATGGTATATGACGGTGTTCTGTTACATGTGTGGACGAGGCCTTAGCGTACAAGTCAGCAAGAAAACAAACTTTCAATAACGTTCTCCATTAACTGGCGTTTGGCAACATGACCTTTGCGGTCCTTGCGCCATAGACCAGAGGTTAAAAAAAACTGGACAAGCACCGCGGAGCCCCAAGTGCTCCGTAGTGCTTGTTCAGGGGCTCCGTGGAAGCATTAAAAATGAAAGAACACTTCCAGAAAGAAAATAACCTACTTGTCCAGTAAAAAATAAATGGATGGTCCTAATTTTTAGGAAAATTATTTTTATTTACATTACTCCTGATGAAGGACTGCTGCTGATGCGTCCGAAAGCTTGAGTGATCTTTTTCATTGCTATTTTACCAGTGTTTAACCTTATAAATTATTTTTCATTACATTACGATTTTGCTACATACTATGATCTTAATATTATATTCCAAGCCTATTAAAAAAAAAAATCCCCCAACAGCTCGAAAATCAAAACTGAAAAAAGTATGACTGGGTTACGAATCAATCCATTTGTGGTTACTTCGAGAAAAAGGCCAACTTGTCTGACATCAACCGATTATGAATGCCTTTCAAACGTTATGTCAGACAGCACTTTAAAAATTGCTTTCTAAAGTAAGTTATGTTCTGAATTTCGGTTAAGTTTAAAGAACGAATGTAAACTACTGTCCGATAAATCAAAAGCATTTCTTTTCCCGTTTGCCACAAATTACTTGCGTGGATTGGGATTTTCTGCCAGTGCAGCAACTAAAACCGAATACCGAGGAGTTGCCTAGATACTGAACCCGACCTCCGTTTACAGACATCTTCAATAAAACCAGACATTAACGAATTATGCAAAACTGAATAACCTCATTCTTCTCATTAATTAATACATTTTATAATTGTTGCTAACTTACATATAGGCCCTACCCGGGGATCGCTAAGAGTCAATGTGGACCCTCACGACCCCTTCACTGGGCAGTAGCATAGATATTTCTTCTTTTTGGGGAAGGGGGGGGGGGGTTGAGCCCCCAAATGAATAAAAAGTATGATTTTTTTTTTTTTTACAAAAACATTATACTGAAAAAGAAACTAGCATAAGCTATTTTTTTTAAATAATAATCGAGGGCCGCTTACAACAATTGAGATAGTTTTTAATTTTACTAAAGAGACCCTTCTAAATTACTAAAATATTGTTAAACTAATTATATTCTGGGTTTATACTGTTTTTAGCTAAGTTTTGATCGACATTAGTTCATTCAGTATTAATCACAAATCTCAATTATTGTAGTCAGAAAAAGCAAACCAATAACAGGGATTTTGTGCGGTCCCTGATGAAGAACAAAATTCTTGGTATTGTTTAAGACTTTCATTTATTTATTCCTCTTCCCTCCTTTTTTTTTACTACTCTAATTTTTTTTAAAGGTTTTTTTTTTTAATTGTTTCTACTACTTTAAGTTTGTCTAAATTAATATCTATGTAAATGTGGGTATTTGTATATATATTACATTAGAAGGTACTACATGTCACAATCATATAATTTTGGTACATTCTCTCTCTCTATATATAAGTAGAATCGGCCTAAAGTGGCCATCTTTGGGATTGGGTTGCAATGGCCACTATGCACAACAGACTTTAGTATCGGTATTATAAAATCACTACCAGTTCTCCCTCATAAAAAGTGGTCGCATTATTCAGGTGCTCACTTTACCAGGTTCCACTGTATATATCCCCCCACCTTTCGGTCACAACATAGAGAGTACCACATTCAACCTTGTCTATAACGATACCCTTTCCCCTGGTCCCTTGACTATCGTTATAGACCAGGGTAGAATAACATACGCCCGCCAACAATTGTTTGGAATAAAAAAAAAAAATCAACAAATAAAAAACAAAAAAATAATTTTTTTTCCCTTCAGAAATGAGGATAAACCGCAGGGATAGCATAAGCCACCCTTTTCCATATCGCAAGTGAACAAATAATTAGAAGAAACTCCGAAGGGAGGTGATTTTTTTTTCCCCGAAATTTTCCGAAATCGCTGGCCAGCGAGATTCGTGAAAATTTTTGAAGTGGCCCGCCGCCTTAAAAGGTTGGACAACCCTGTTATAGACAAACTTTATTGTATTGTATTTCCTTTCATAGATGGGCTGCGAATTAAACAGGACTTCCTGATCGATCTTCAAATTTGAGTACTAATAATACGTATGCTATTCCAAGAGAGCTGAAGATTTGCGAAAGTAGATAAAAGTAGATCTATAAAAATACGAGTAGATAAACCAGATCTTGGAAATAATATAACCACAGGTGCGTGTATACCTATAAAACGGAAGATTGATAAGGCCGATGTTACAACCATCGACGCGTCAATTGCAGCTGCTTCACATTTTCACGGCGTGAATCAGGCTCGATAAGAACAGCACAGCTTTTGGAACTACGTGAGTGATGTGGTGATTGCAGCAGCAGCAATTGCCGTTTATGGCAATAACACTCTGTTATGTCAATTTCATTTACCCACAATCCCCGGCATTATCTCATTCTCTTGCTTTCCGAATTCCCAGAAAAACTCAGATTGGATATTTCTCATTTCCTGTCAGTTATGACTGTATTCCACAAATAGCGCCACAGCTAAAGGCTCTCACTGCGAGTGTAATCTCAGAAATTACGCTGATCGAAGGAATATATATGTGATATAAAATAAACGATAAAAGACTCATCACGTAACACCCCCCCCCCCTCCCCCCAATTTCCACAAAACCTAGGAAGATTGTGAGTAATTTATAAAGGGAAAAAAGTCTGAACTTTGAACTCACCCCGCCCACTATGTATACGAATAGTATGTAAAACAATATGTCAGTATGGTTTTTCACCTCTTTTGCCCATGTACACTTTCCACCATATCGCAGGACCACAGGCGTAGCCTGGGGGGGAGGTTTTGGGAGTTGAACCCCCCACATTAACGCTATTATACTATAACCATTTCCCCCATTAACCTATATGCCTCACTAACCTATATACCCCTTATGAATTTTCTGCCTACGCCTATGACTAAGGACACGTTTACTTTCCTCTATCTAAGACACCCCCCACACACACACACGAGCAACACCAGTATTGCTACAGTTTGAATCCGTAATTCCCCCCACCCCTAGTTAGGAAACCCCAGTTATAAAGGAACAACCAAGACTATTTCAACATTCCCACTCTTACAAAATTCGTTACCCTTGAAAGCTAGCCACCAGAAAAATGACGACACAAAGCGCTCCCCATACTACTACTAGATTTCCATTCAATTACTACCGAAAATTTTGCGCTAAAAGTGCTCCCCTCCCCTAACACCACCCACCCACCCATCCATCGATAAGAAAAAAGTTTCCTTGCTCCTGAACGCTTCTCGAGAGATCTTCGGGTATTGATTTTCCTGGAGGGCGCTCCCTAGCATCCATGTCTGCTACCGCGAGACTTTCGTCGGTCATTCACCGTCAAAGGCAAAGGGAATAGTACGATCGATCGATGGAACCTACGTCTGTGCGTCACGCAGGTCCGTCTGTGTGTCTGCGACCGAAGAATCTTTCCCATTCTTCTCGGGAGTTCCACTAGGAGTTCTGTGCTCTCTTTTCTCTGCAGAACTATTGGATTTCTCCCGTTTTCTTTTTAGGAAGAATTCCGGATAGGTAGCGTTTTATTCGTCCCGCCTGTCCGCTGCCTTTGAAGAAGGGCACATATCTCCTGGATTCGTTAATCAATAGGTACATCATTTGTCACATGTGCCGGGAAAAAAATGAGAGCACACATGTTGTTACAAGCCGTTTCGTTTCTTTTGCGAAGGAAAAAACCGTCACACTTATCCATTTTTTCTCGTCTCTATAGTGGTACCGTAGGACCTCGATTATCCGGCCACCTCGGTCATCCGGACGCGCGGAGCTTGTTTTTTTTCTTTTCTTTTTGAAATAAGCGCCCCCATGTGGAAGATGGGAGGGAAGGAAACGGCTCCAATGATAACGGAAGCCCCTTCCACGTGACGGTTGGTCGGACGGTTCTTGTTATGTAGTTTAAAATCTTTGAGGCATCATATTTTTTTTTTACATACATGCAATATGTTTAATGTACATCAATAAAATTGCTATATCATTTTAACAAAAATCCAATTTTTCCAGGCTTTCCGATTTTCTATTTTTTAATTGTATTCAATTATCCGAATTTTTGCTTATACGGATGTCTCCGGTTCCAATTACCCCGGATAATCGAATTTCTACCTGTACTCAAACACATCAGCTTTTACTGTTCGTTCTGGAGAATATGGTGGATGTCGGACTTGAGGGTGAAATTTGATGCTTGGTCATTCAAGGAGATCGAAAGCGATGACAACACAGTACAATGTTTTTTCAAAGCTCTACTGTAAAGAAAGAAGTGGTGGCAGCTGTGACGTTGTGATTTGCGCATGCGTGGGAGGGTTCGAAGTCAATATGTGCCGAGCGTCTTCTCTCGGCGTGCATTTTCCTTAAGCGTGGGGCACAAGTCCCAATACTTTTTGACCACACTTCGTATATAAATTATATTAATCGATACTGTTCGTGTTTCTTTAGCTGATGTAAACATGTATTGAGAAGAAAACAGACCGATGTTTTATTTCATTGATACACACTTCCAGTGTTGTAATAATTATCAAGCAATGTGAATAAATGGAAATTTCTTTATTTCTTATTTAATGACGGACGTGTTTGGACGTTTTCTTTTAATAAAATTCGGGGGGTGGGGGAGACTCCCACTTATGAGATTGTAAACCCCGCCCAAGAAAGCGGATAGGAGATCCGGGCTTACTTGCGCCCCCTCCCCCCTCACCAATTTTTTATTCATGCTGACGTCCCTATCATTTTTTTTTTTTTAAAGTATTTTACGACGTGTAAAATCATAAATGGAAAAACCCCACGAAACACACGAGTAGTAAGTAGTTTGTTTTGTTCCTTCCAAAAATAAAAGGTGAGCTTTTGACGTGAACGGAGTGGGGACTTTTAAAAATTTACAACGTGTGACAAGGAATGATTTATAGATACTGCTACCTTAGGTGAGAAATGAACGTAGCGCTAGGCAAAATACATTAAATATTAGTAGTAACAACGTAGTAGAATGTTGTCTCTTTAATACAAGAAACTACATACCACAACGCGAGTTGTCATTAATATTTGATACTACCTTATTTACTGCAGTATGGTCTTCGTTGTTTTTATTCTATAAAACACAAATCTCAATACTACGTTCTTTAAACGGTAGGAATGTGTAGTATTGTTCACTGAGCCGATCAGTAACCGGTTCCGTTCTTTTAACATAGATCAGAAGAATCATTCTTTGAGCTTGTCAGTGAGCGATTCTGCACCCCTCAAATATACGAGCAATTAATTCCCGGCTTCAAAGTAAATAAATAAATATTCAAAAATACGACGGTGTTAATAATAATTCAAGCGTGCAACCGAGATGTGAAGCGAGAACGGGAATGGTTTAAATGAATAAGAATGATAACTAGTTCTCGTTCAGTGAACGACTCAAATGACTGGTGCCCAAAACGAACGAGCCCGGAAGACAGAATCACATTGAAAGAATGGGAGTGAGTCTAAATAAAGAATGCATTCTTTTTAAAGACCATTTATGGAAAAACGTGCACCCCTCTTCCTCCCCGAAAAAAAATATTTTTTTAATCAAACGTTGACGTACGTACTTTTTTTGGGGGGGGAGAAGGGGGGCTCCTTCCTTTTTTTTAATCCTCAAGAAATGCTCAAAAAGGGGACGTGTGTGGGTTGGGGTTGCATCCAGAAGGGATCTGGTGGTCAAGGAATCAGATCGCGCAGTCCAAAGATCACAGATTTAACTCCCGAACACAATCTTGTTCGGGCATTGTCTAATGTGAACATAAAAGTGGTTACAAAATGAACCCTAAATTGATTCCAACACAAACCTCAACCGCAGTTAACAAATGAAACTACAAGTGTTAACATTCCAATTCAACAATGCAAGGTTCAGAGAAAACAATCCCCCAACGTTCAGACACAGCAATTCAAAGCCAAAAGACCAATGACCCTCACTTAGTTTACTATCAAAAAAAGAAAAATGATCGTCCCGCTCTTGGTAGGACAAGTGACCGTCTTACAGAAGTTCTGTTATCCTACGGCGATGAAATTAAAAAACACGACATTAAAGCCTGACTCATATCCTTCCCACGACATATTACCAATGATTCAAAGCGCTTGTATGATGCGTCATCCTTAATATAATACAATATACAAGACAAGGAAATAAATGTATTTCGCTGTCTCAGCACGTACAGCCTGTAGCCCTTGGCGACACTTGGCGCCTCTTTCGCGTCGCCAACGAACGCTGTAAATTTAAATTCAATTTCAATATCTGCCGCGAACTTGGTGTTTAAGGAGGAATTGAGTTGAAATGTGAATCACTCTTTGGCGCGTTGCCAAACAGGAAAACTTAAATTTTAGCCTTGAAATTCGGAAGCCCGTGTGTTATTTGCACTGGCAACGTGGGAACGTCTCGCGCAATAGAATGGCATTCCTGATACATTCCTCATAGGGATATTTCTTTAGATACTTAAGAAAACGCGCATGGGCAGAGAGCTCTGGCCTGCTTTGTTAGAAAAGCGATGGGCGATGGGATAGATTACGGAATACAAGAGGCGAGGAGGGTACTTTAACCTCTCTGTCAAGTACTAAGTACTTGACAAAACAGAGAGCCTATTATTCAGAACAATCATGTAGTTGTGGGTGAACTTTGAAACGACCGAATTGTCACTGTTTCAGGAACTCAGAGGGGAAAGAAGGGAGTGACCCCTAGCGAGCATTTTTTGGACTATTATCTGCCATTCCAGAAAAAATTCAATAATCAACAGAAATTCCAATGCCACTCTTAATAATTCACACGACGGAGAAAAGGTTGGAGACTTACAAAAAATACCACCACTTTGTCGTTTTTAATGGACATTTAATACCAGGCGGTTAAAAAATACTACGCTAGGAAAAAAGTCGCCAAACTGCCATTTTTTCTCTCCATCTGAATTAGCGATCACCGCCAATTACTATCAACATTTGCAGGCGAAATTCGATACAGCCCACGAAAAAAAGGCTTCAACACTGATGTTAATATGTACTCCATGAAATTCGGCGACGTTTGGAACGGCAATTAAGGCTGATGGCAACGCCACCTATCAAAAAGCATGACAGTAAAATTCCCAAGGCTGGATTCATATTGCACGAAATTTAACGCTTTTCCGCGGGAAAATCAAACCCTGAAGATGCCACTTTAGACAAGCGAAATTCTAGGAAGAAAAAAAATATATATATTGCGCGCATGTGCGGCAAAAATCGAACAGTAGTTCCGCTCCCATCTGACCCCAAAACGGTGACCCACAGTATCCACAGGCCTTGACTTCAATCCGTTCAAACGAAAACTTACTCTTTTACGAAGAATTGCGAAAACAAAAGGGTTTGAAAACTTTTCGGCTGAGTAAATTTCTTCGCCTCGGTGACATCGTTGCCCATTCAGCTGAAAATATGGCTCCCTGCTCCTTTCAATTAAGGATCGTTAATTTTAATAGTTAATTACTGGCTACTATTGCTAGCTAACAACTTCGTTATTAGCTAAATCGGCTAACAAGTGAGTGGACGGTTTGGATTGGGCTCTCCTGAGAACCGACACATCACGTGACCCTTCCGACGTCGTCATTAGACACTTGTGACATCATCATTAAAGACATGGGCATATAGAAATTAGAGATCGACGAAGCTTATTGGTTGATTTTGAAACTACACATGTCAAGATCTATCCTTTTCTCCGTCTACATGGTTGACAACCTCTGTTTCCGCTTCGCTGACCGACCACTCTCTCTCTCTCTCTCTCTGGTTTATAAACACAGGCACAGAGCTTCAAATGCTATGATGACATCTTAAATTGCAAGACCTAACTAACGCACTCCTAAAATTGTTTTTAATTAAACACTTAATTTTTAATTACAATTGCTTTTAATGAAATACCTTCAAATTTTAATTGCTTTTAATTAAACGCCTTAAAAATTTAATTGCTTTTAATTAAAAGCTTTAAAGTTTAATTGCTTTTAATTAAAAGCTTTAAAGTTTAATTGCTTTTAATTAAACACCTTGAATTTTTAATTGCTTTTAATTAAACACCTTAAAATTTTAATTTTTTTTCATTGAATACCTTAAATTTTAATTGCTTTTTGATAAACACCTTGAATTTTTAATTAGACATCTGAAATTTTTAATTGCTTTTAAGTAGACATCTGGAATTTTTAATTGCTTTTAATTAGATATCTGGAATTTTTAATTACATACCTTAAAAATTTTGATTAAAATTTAATAACTTGACCTAAATTGCTCTTCTTTGTCAATACGTATTCACCTTCGGGAGTGCCGAAATAATGCTTGAAAACGTCCCGTTGATCCCTCAAAAACGTTCCCAATTTATGCACCTTCGAAGCGAGCACGTTATTTATTTAATATTTATATTTTAATAAATAAATTAAATATTAATCAAATAGCTGTGCTTCTTGAAGCACACGTTACACTTCTTAAACACCTCAACTGCATGTGCATTTAGGAAAAACAAGGCGGTGCAATCAGGAAATGCTTTATCCTTACATACCACAGCAATAAGGAAGAAACTGATATTAGCGCCACCTATTATTTAATTATTAAACTTTTCATGACACAAAATGCTGACACACCGCTTCCGGAAAAAAAATCTTTACACTAGGCCAAGGGGTGGGAAAATGCGGCTCAACGTTTGAGTGAATCGTATAGCTTAGTCTGCCTCATGTTTTATGTCCTTAAATCCTAAAACGCCCTGCAAATTATGTTTTACATCTCTTATACTTCCATTTTCTTAAAATCTGTGGGACATAAAAAATTACTTAAAATTTTGGAACGCAGCGTATGACATGATGAGAACATTGTATAACGCCATCGGAGAACAGCACTGCTATAAATGTAGGAAGTGATATTAAATCCTTGAATTCAAACAGAGCAAGGGGAGAGTTGGGAAGAGTCGCTGCTGACGGCAATACTTAAATTCAGATAAACTGAAAGATACATTAAAAAGCCCATTGGAATGTTCCTTGTACTCGTATTTTTCTTTTTTTTAAGAAACCAAGCTGAAAAATCGAAGTTTTTTTTTAAACAAAAAAGACGGAGAACCTGTCCTTTTATGCAAAAGAAAAAGAGAAGTACGGCAAATAAGGAAAAATTGACGCGGGCATTATTCGATCAATTCGCGGACATTTCATGCCACTTTCTCCGGTTACAGTGAGTTCCTGTGTCCGTGAAAAACGTCCCTTCCATTCGAAGTAGGGTTGGTTTACGTCAATTGAATTTGGAATCTAAGGTCGCAAGAAACCTGTTTCGCTCCCTCCACTCCCACAACTTCATTTATCAGACACTTTCCTCGCACGTGGGTTGCAGAAGTTAGGGTCGCCGACAACCTTTGCTTTGCTGTCAACTGTAATTGAATCACCAAATACAATTATCTCCTATCTTTAAAGGGAGTTGTGGCGGTAAAACCCAAAATCTAGGAGGAAAAGAGCACTAAACTAGGGATTTGTTAACTGCATTTCTACAAAAAAAGTATAAGAAGTGTTACCATATCGTCATCATATTCACCCGCTTTCTATCCATTGTTTAATAAAGACTCCCCCCAAATTTCTTCCAACGTGCCTGCCCTGAACAATTCTGTGTCGTGTCTTTCCATTGGTATTGCTATGTATGTATACATTGCAATACCAATGCAATGTATACAGACATACATTGCAATACCAATGCAATGTATACAGACATACATTGCAATACCAATGGAAGGACAATGTATGTATACAGCCTGCACTGAGCAGGCCAAAACATATGCAACAGCTTCACGTACCCTTAATGAGACAAAATGCGCCCCCCTTACATGGGGTGCGTCCCCCATGCCCAATTTAATAAAAGATATCAGTTTGATGGAGTGCAATCCTAGGTAACCGTTTTAGCTAGCCCAATAGAAGACGACCTTGATGGGGTGGACTGCGTCCTTCCAAAGGGCGCATATCTTGGATTTACGGAGGGCGATAGGCCATGACGGTGCATCGGCGGCCCAGTCTGCCCCTGTGTATATACGATATTACAGTAGACCTTCAACAACTCAAAATTGAGGGGGAAATGAGTTTACCTTCTTGTCAGGATCGTGCTTAGGGCGTTAGTGGCCCTCAGAAATATTTAACATAACACAACGATAAAAAGACTTATCGAGATTTAGCATTACAAAATAAAGATCTTTATTGGTTCAAACGCGAAAGGTGAAAAGAAGATAATAGAGTTGAATTTAAATTTGAAAACGAAGTCCGCTAGGGATATTTTACTTGGCACTTTTCGCTTCACTTCGATGTTGTTGATAAATGAAAGGATTTCATGTGTTTATTGCCGCGTTATAGACGCGAAGAAAAAACAGAACAATGTAATTTTATAAAGGACGATGCCAGATGTCTATGGGATTTTGCCTACGGCGTTCCACAACAAATCAGACGCCATTCGACGCGTCTCACTGAATAGATGAAATATGTCAATGCAATGGGCGCAAAGCTGTCAGATCATACAGTCATGAGTTATAGGTCATAAAAGGTCATTCTGTGAGGAGAATCTCCAATGTTATTAGAATTTTGGTTATCGGTGTTCCACAACAAATCAGATGCCATTCGACGCGTCTCACTGAGTAGATAAAAAATGTCAATGGGCGCAAAGCTGTCAGATCATGCAGTCACGAGTTAGAGGTTTTAGTGTGTGTATGTGCACCAAGAAGGGGTTGTCCGATTGCGATAAAAATTGGTGGATGTGAAGAACATACATAGAAAAAGAAATCATTAAAATTTCAGAACAATTGAATGATTTATTGCAGAGTTTGACCGTTACAAAGGGAGGAAGTCAATAAGGCGTTGGTCCACCTCTGGCCTGGATGCAAGCTGTCACCCGGCGTGGCATAGACTGATAAAGATCCCGGATGGTGTCCTGCGGAATTTCTTGCCAAATTGTCTCCAACTGTCGGGCTAAATCGTCAACATTCCGGGATGGTTGCAATCGCCTTCCCATAGCGTCCCAAATGTGCTCTATAGGAGAGAGATCAGGAGACCTAGCTTGCCAAGGAAGTGTTGGGCAAGCTTGAAGACAATTCATAGCAACACGTGCCGTGTGCGGCCGGACATTGTCTTGTTGAAACGTAAGTCCAGGGTGTCGCAAAAGGAACGGTAACACAACCGGTCGTAGAATGTCGTCTACGTACCGCTGTGCTGTAAGTGTGCCAGAAATGACCACCAAAGGGGTCCGGTATCAAAGGAGATGGCACCCCGGACCATAACGCCCTGTTGTGGGCATGTGTGGCGTGCGATAGTAAGGGCAGGATCCCCACGCTGCCCTGGACGTCTCCAGACACGTCTGCGGTTGTCGTCAGGACACAGTTGGAAACGGGACTCGTCACTAAAGACTATACGTCCCCAGTCAGCGCAGTTCCAAGTTGATCGAGCCCGGCACCACTGTAATCGGACTTGACGGTGTAAAGGCGTGAGAGGTAAGCGGCGTAACGGTCGGCGCGAGCGTAAATTCCGCTCTCTCAGTCGTCTGCAGAGGGTCATGTTGGACACATGTGTGCGGGCCACACGTTGGATAGTTGATAACGACGAATCCGGTGCTGTGACAGCTGCTCTGACAATCGCTCTGTCTTCCCGTTCTGTTGTGGCCCTAGGTCGACCGCTGCCGTCCCGACGCTGACATCTGCCGTTGTTGACCCACTCTTGCCAGCACCGTCCAATCGCCGCATCGCTTCGACCCACATGTCCAGCGATTCTTCGATTCGTCCAACCAGCCTCTTTCAATCCGATAGCACGACCTCTTTCAAACTCTGACATATGCTCGTAATGAGCACGAATCTTTCGGCGAGGCATTGTTACAGTCGACGTAAGATATCCGCAGTCAAAATGCAACAGAAATTTTGACCACATATTGAGAATCGCTCCTTATATACACCTGCTGAATGCGCAGTTCCGATGCGCTGGAGTTCCCGCTATTCATTCATTGGACACCAAATTTTAATCATTTGCATGTTCGGTCAAAATGTCTTTGCATACGAAATTTCATTACAATCGGACAACTCTTTGGTGCGTCGATTTTTTTTCTTATAGAGTGTATTAAGATGCATGCCTAGAGGTCAAATGAAAGTTGTTCTCCTCGGCTTTTTAAAAGAAAACTGGCGTTATTGAGAACAGTGTTTCCGCCATTATAATTTTATTTTATTTAATTCTCATATTTCGCTTATTTAATTATACATGGGGAAACTACAATTATGACGGTAGCATTTAATCGTTCTGCACTCATTCTTAAACTAATGTGATTTTTAATTAGCTACAATTTAATAAAAGAACGTGATGTACTTACACACGTAGAGTACGTGAATATTAATAAATATTTCATTTTTCGCTTTTTGTGTTGTGGCGATTTTTAACTAGGAATCTTTCAAGCTCGCGGCCGCCAAGTCCGCCAGTCACTTAATCCGCCATTGCCCGCGATGAATAACTAATTGAGAACCACTGTGTTATGGCATAGTCATAAATCATAAAAATGTCATAGTCCATCATTAATAATATGACACAGTGAAAATTCTTAAGCAAACAATACAGCATCATAAAACACATAGAAAAGTAATATGGCATAATTATGGATGCGCCGCCATTTTTGCGCATCTGTGAAAATCGTGAGTTGCAAATTTCATTGCACTTGCCTTATTTTTATCGCAAATCTCACACGTTTTTCTAACGATCAATAGTTCGTGTTTTCCATAACGCCCCCCACCCCCCCCAAAAAAAGGGAAAAAAAACCGTGAACTCTGCTTTTTCATGGCAAGTTCTCACACACAGCCTCTTTTTTTCCCCCTAAAAAAAAGAAAAAGAAAAAGAAAAAAGTAAGTAAGTCGTAGGCCAATATAGTGCGCGTCGCATTCTATTCAACCCCCTCCCCTCTAGGTGCCAGGGTGGGGGGATAAAAAAAGAAAGGAGACTGCGCGCATGTAACACAATTCTTATTTATAGACTCGAGAAAAAAATATGGAACGTGGCTTACTAAAGCAACTTTCAGCAGAGTATCTATAGTTACAAAAAGCAGATCTGTACTGCTTAAAATAAATAAATCTCTATTATTATATTAATTTATCTACTTTTCCTATTGATCATTATTAATTTATTTATTTATAAACGAAATTATATATGGTATATATAATATATATATAAATACAATATTAATATAAAACTATCGAATATATAATACCGCCTATAATAACAAAATACTAATTTGATAATTATAATAATATAATGATACAATACATAATACAAATTGATATTAATAACATAATACAAAATTTGATAACATAACATAATACAAATTTATAATAATAATAACATAATACAAAATTTGATAATTAATAATAACTTAATATAAAATTTGATAATAATTAATAATAACGTAATACAAAATTAAGATTACTCGAGTTAGCAACTCCGAAATTTCCAGAACGACCGACACAAATTTAACCAAATTAAAACTAAATTTTTTTCATTATTTTCCCATTAAAGCATAAAACACAATACTCCCCCACGCATCAACGTAGAGTTCTCAAAATTACTTTGTGCGGGGACTCAGACACGGGCAACTACGTTTATATCCAGCGGCATAGTTGCCAGCGCCAAGTTAAATAGGGCGCCTGCTAAAACCCGTTAGTACTCCCTTCCACCAGTCCAATACTGAAATTTGGCGCCCTTAAAAATCTTGCGCCCGGGGCATTTGCCCCGGTAGCACGTTCACGCTACGGCCCCACCTCAATCACAAAATTAAAAAAATCGTCCATATTAATTTCATAAATATATTTTATATCCAACGGCATGAATAAACCACCTTCGTTTATTTCTTCGAGTTTTACGGCGCAAGGACTACAAAGGGCATGCGGCGCCGGGTCCTACAGCTTTCCGAGGAACCCGAACCTCTTACGACCTACGGAACCAACCCCAGGACTAAGGTGAGCAGTTTAGTCGGTAAGCGTTAACTGCAACTTGTATTAAATTTTCGTCCTCTTTGGTAAATTAATTTTTTTAATTTTTAGTGCTTTAGTCCCTAAATCTGGTAACCATTTTTTGTTGCATATGAGTGATGGGGATTTGCGGCAAAAAAAAATAAATAAATAATAATAATAAAATAAATAAATAAAAATAAATAAAAACTTTAAACATTATTTCAGCAAATTAAATTCTCTTGCACAGTTTGCGGTCAAAGAAATTTTTAATCCTTCATTACTTCCGGATTTATTCAACCGGATTATCTTCTTTTTGCGTTCATTCGGCAAAAAATGAGTTGATGAAAAATAGCAGCAGAATCAAAACAAGATTATGAAAGGGAAAAAAAAAATGAAAGATGGCGTTATGATGATCGTAAAAAAAACCCATTCTCAGCACTACGATATATTGACGATCATTTAATAAAAATCTTATCTTTTCCGTAATAAATCGCAGTTTATATCTGCCTTTATCTATTTGATCGTAACTTTACGACGGTTTATTAACGGAGATCACGACGGAATAACGAACTGGCAAACGGATAGATACGTTAATAATTAACGAATTGATGAAAAGAAGCCTTGTTAATTGGCAGTTAGTGATATTAATTGCGTTCCGAACGTAAAGAAGAGGAAATAATTACAAATACGATTACAATGTACAAATGATCGATTCCCTACAATCTAACATTCATGAGTTATTATATGGAGTTGAACCTCGTTAATACGAACACGCTTAAGACGAACTGCTTCCCGAATCCCCGACAAATTGTACAGGAATTCCTGTACGTTTATTTCTTTTAACGCGAATTAATAATTAATGGCTCTTGGAAAATTTCCTCCGTTTAACATGAACAAAATGTTTTTTCAAATCTCTGAATGCAATTTCTTCGAGTTCTATTTCTTCCTCGAAACTGTGTTCCAATCCAAAGAAAGCCAAAAGAATGTTATCTTTTAACCTGTTAACTGGGTATGACGACATTTTTCGTCATGCCCGGAAGACTACCAAAATGCGAATAACGACATTTTTCGTCATGCCCGGAAGACTACCAAAATGTGAATGACGACATTTTTCGTCATGCCCAGAAGACTACCAAAATGCGAATGACGACATTTTTCGTCATTGAAATTAACCGTATTATGTTGAACGCATTACGTTTTATGTAGTTCTTATATATTTAATCCTAGCGTGATGGTGTGATGACATTACTTATCACTGTGAAAAAAAGTCCCCAGTGTGAAACGAGTTTCACAAAATTTTATTCCCCGGTTAACAGGTTAAAGGGGATGACTTCTAATTTGATAGCCTAAGAACGGTGGTTCCCACCCAACCTGGGGGTCGTCGAAACTATTTTTTGTTGCAATTATTTTTATAAGGAATTTCATACCAAATGTTTCCAACGCTTTTATATTTCAACATGGTTACACACATTGCAATATTCTACTAATCGTTGTTAACTTTATAATATACATGGTCTTTATAATTAAAGTTCCACTTTGAAATGGCCATAAAATGAAAACTACTGGACCAAATGTTATCAAACTTGGTAATAGCTTACAGGAGGTCATGGGATTTTATTTTCTGTCAAAAAAAAAAATGTTCAAAAATCACCACCAGCGGAAATGGCACTGTATGCAATATTGTTAAACGAAATAAGACATGAAGACATCGTTTTAAAACGTTTTTAATCGTTTCTAAAACGTGTTACAAAGCATGTTGAATGTGGCGTCCACCATTTTCTGAAAGCAAGTTAAATCGCATTACTGCGTTCTCAACAGCAGCTCTTAGCATATCAGGAGGAATGTTGCGGACATGTCGGTGTATCGCATCTTTCAATTCCGCCAAATTGTTTATGTTATCACCATAAACAATTTGCATAACCCCACAAAGTTTCGTTTTGGAAACGATTAAAAACGTTTTAAACCGATGTCTTCATTTTTTTTATTTCGTTTAACAATATTGCATACAGCGCCATTCCGCTGGTGGTGATTTTTCACCTTTTATTTATTTATTTTTTTTTTGCGGAAAATAAAATCCCATGACCACTTGTAAGTTATTACCAAGTTTGGTAACATTTGGTCCAGTAGTTTTCATTTTATGGCCATTTCAAAGTGGAACTTTAATTATAAGACCTTATTACATTAATACATTAATATATATATATAATATATATAATTTTATATTTAATGTGTTTTCTTTACTCTGCATAATAAAAGCATTTTTAACAAATGTGGCGGCGACGGACAGTGGGGATTGAAGATCTTTTGGTTACTATAAAAGGGGGTCGCGGATTACTTGGTTACTATAAAAATGGGTCGCGGCTTGAAAAAGGTTGGGAACCACCGCTTTAGAAGGTCCGGTGACCAAGTCATTTTAACAAGGCAAAGAGGATTTTTCATCGTTTCATTTCCAACACCCCTAAATGCAGACAGAAATCGTCGAGTTTGAAAAAAATAGTTAAAAATTCTAAATGAAATGAATTGTATAAAGTTGAATAGCACATAAATTGCCGTAAAACTCGTGATTGCAAAGAGTACTTTATCGACATTTTTGAAATATCGAACCTGCTTGTGTAGTTAATCTGTTTGAGCCTACGGAGGAAAAATAAAGAAAGAAAGAAAGAAAGAAAAGGAAAAAAAAGAGGACTGCCATAAGTGAAGAAGTTCAAATAGCGCTGATGAGGAAGATCAAAGAAATTGGGGAGCAAAATCTTACCTTCGTGGACGGAATTTTACAAGAAAAATGCCGTTTGTTTTGATGCTCTGAATATGGATGATTTTAAATGAGTATCTGGACGATTACGATGATTCAAGGAGAGGCATGGGATAGCTTGTAAAAAGGTTTGTGGTGAGGAAGTCATATAATATGGACCTTAAAAGGTACGTATACTCTACTTCTTTCATTTTTATTAAATATGTATATGTTATAATAATAATGATCACATACAGAAGGCGAAAAAAGTATTTGCACACCTGTATTATGTTGTATGGACAGGAATGGTAAGGGAAATTCAAGTATTACGTAAGCAATATTTTGGCCATTTTATACCCCCCTCCCCTGGTAAGCAAAAATTAACATTGGCTAATGTAATCACCCTAAGCAAATGTGACGATATATTTATAATCATTGGATTGACCTTGCCATAAACATCTATGCACGTGCTTATTTTTTAGTAATTGTCATAACTACATAAAAAAAAAAATTTCCATGACCAAAAAGGTATTTGCACACGTAACAACGCCCTGTTTTAAAGCGGTTAAATGTTAGATTATACAAATTTACAAGTCACAGTTTCATTCTCTACAAAAGACACGTTGTAAGATCTTTGTGACAACAATTTATTTAGCCAAAGCTGAGAAAAGGTGAGAGTTCTCAGCAGTGTCGGATTAAAGTTTTTGAGGCCCATGGGCTGGCTACTGGTATTGTGAGGCCCCCAGTAAAATAGTTCAAAAGGATCGTCTACAAGAGAACACATCTATGGAGGTCCTCAAACTGGCGGAGGCCCCTGAGCTGCTGCCCTTAAAGTCCATGCTTTAATCCGGCACTGGTTCTCAGTGCGAGAGAGGGTTATATTTTTTCGTCATTGTGGATTTAGTTATCGTGACATGGTAAGAATTTACATTTGAACTTCTCTAATGTTCAGCCCCCATTTTTGCGGCACGACAATAGAGGTGCCATTGACGCAGCATGGCGCTTAAAATACGCGGGAAAGAAGGAAAGGACTCAACATGTTTAAACATAGAGGGTCTTTGGGACCCGATTTTATGAGAACCCAGCGACATCCTTCAAAAAAAAAAAAAAAAAAAAAAGAGTATCAATGTGGAGAATCCGACTGTCAACACTTGGTCGTCCGAAGATGTTAAATGCGAGGCAGGTGAGGAACATCATCAAGCAAGTATCAAAAGACCCCACTCACCCACCACTTTCGTACGTGATCAAAAATTGGTTACCGGTGCCGCTTCAGCATCGAAGGCTATATTAAACCTTTGCACTCCACAGGCTCCGCTGGAGCGACATTCAGTATATGGCTTTGAATTCCTTTGGCTAAATAGCCTGGAGTGCAAAGGGTTAAGTTCTCAAACTATTAGCTACGTTCATCAGAATGCATATATTGGAGTCAGAACATTCAAAAAAAAAATCTTACATCAATGAAAGGACTAGACAGGAAACACGAGTTTGTTTCTAAGGAAAAAATTCTAAGGAGTGTGGTTATATTTTTCGGTTCAGTGTATTGACTGCAAAATACAATTTTCCTCCTGGGGGGGTGGGGGGGGGGTTAAAGACCAGAAGAACGCGTGCTTGCTATAGGATCATGTATTTCGCCTTCGTACTCCACCCTAACGTCAGAGAAAATCGCAACTTTATGACTTTCATCTTTCGTTACTTTCTGAAAACCTTGAATAACGGCAGTGGCGTAGCTAAGGGATGCGTTTAGGTGTTTACTCTTTTTGAGATTTAATTTAGGATTTTTTGATACCTGTAAGTTTATGAATATTTTCTTTTATTCAATCTTACATTAATATTATGGACAGGCGCGGTTTCAGAATTTTTTTATGGGTGGGCCTTTACTAGGGTAACTGAGGAAGGGGGTTCTTCCCAGTGGCGTGCCAAAAGGGGGATCTGTCCGCAGTGGGTGCTATAGAAGAGGAGAGGGGGGGGGGTCATTTTCGTACATTAGCTTTAACAAATATAAAGTAAAACCTCCATTAACGGACACCTTTGAAGAACGAAAACCTCCGAATAAGGAATCTATCTCTGGGACAATTGAGAAACACTCCGATAGAAAACGTATGTTATTTTAACATGCATAATAGTTTTCGGTATTTATTTTACATAAACAAATACTTAAATACATATTTGAATTACACCATATATCTCATGGTTATACTCCGAAGTCTACTATACAATACCTAATAAAAAAAATAACACGCTTCAGAATCAACTTGTGTTTTAATATTTTATCAAAGCTAATTTGGGCCCTGAAATGACAAGAATATTTTCAATTAATACTTTCTCATATTTCTTCGCAATTTTATCTCTATTTCTGTTTTTTCTTCAATCTCTACTATCCTCTTATATCTCTGCTCTCCACTATCCTATTATCTTTCTATTCCCTACTATTTATTATCCTCTTTATCTCCATTTTCGCTATTTCTTTCAACATATTCTTTCATTTAATGAATATTTACAACGAAAACTGACGTCGTTATCCCTTTCGAGGTGCAAATTTGTCAATTACTGTGTCAGGATTAATCATGAGGGCATTGCTGAAATGACGCTCAATGGATATAACGGCTAAGTTACGAAGGCATTTCCCAGCCATGTTTGCTTGTAAGCATGTTTTAATAAGCTTCGTAGTGGAAGAACTCCGTTCAGCCGAGGCTGAAATAAAGAAATATTTCATATAGCCCTTATATTGATTTACACAGGTTTAACTGCATTCTGAATACATTAACCTAAGCATTTGCACGATCCATGTGAATGTTTATGTTCATGTCTGTATCTTTCTCGCGTATTTTCTTCATTATAGAAAAAAATAGGTTAAAAAAATTGATTTACGTTAATAAAAGTAGAACAATTTAACAATGCAAGTGTATATCATACAGTTTGGGTAATCATCGTAAACAGAAAAAATGACTTCGATAAAATAGCCAATAAAAAAAATAGTTATGAAAAAGTACGAGAATGGTCTTTAATTTCCTAATTGAGGAAATGCATAATTATTAATGGAAATTACTTAATAGCTATAGAAATTAGTTGGTACATCATTTGGTACTTCAAAGGAAATCATCCTTATCAAATCATCCCTCTATGTTTGCACGTTGCTATCATGAAACCAGCTTAGCATGTAATCCATCATGCATGTATGTATACACAAATTGTACACATATGTATGAAAATAAAATTCATTTGTATTGTAAACTATAATTATACAAATCAGTAAGATTTGATACAGAAATGTACATGGAATTTAGTAGACGTGGCTTCAGTAGCAGCCGAGATAAATAATAGGGGGATGCGATACCACTCGATATGCCCCTGATAGGTTGCATGTTAAAGGCACTCATGTATACTCCGTGCAATTTAATAAATGTGGCTTCAATAGCAGCCGAGATAAACAATGGGGAGTAACGGCACTTCTCGACATGCATCTGATACGTTTTCATGTATAAAGGCACTCATGTGTGCTATCTGTCTAAAGGCACTCATGTGTGCTATCTGTCTAAAGGCACTCATGTGTGCTGTCTATAAAATTTGGTAGATGTGACTTTAGTAGCATCCGAGATAAAGGCACCCCTCGATACGTCCCTGGTGATAATCGTTTTAAGAGGGCGGCAGCTGTGAACATTGCAGTTATTTCAATTGCAAGTAAAATTATGAAATTTGTGGATGTCACCCTTCTCTGTGGTCGGCCATTCTTTCCTCGGACATTTTTTCCATCAGCCCTTTTTCTAGGCCATTTTTTCTGTGCCCTTCTTTCCACCGGCCCTTTTCTCCTAGATTCATTTCCAGTCTGAGTATCCCTTATTTACTTTTTTTTTTTAATGAGAAATGGCGGCCAACAGAACAAAATATTTCTTCGTTCTTAACCGAGTACTCAATCCATGCATGTTTTTCATACCAAGTACTGTAAAATGATCTATGCTTATCACTAAGGCCTGGATTTTCATGCCTAAAATTTAGCCCAAATAATACGCAAATATTCTCCAAATTATTACAAGATGTGCAAAAATATGCAAGTGCATAGAAATCTGGACCCTACTCATAAAAGATGTTTCGAAATGTATAAAATGACAATTTATTGAAACAGTGCAAATGTTCTTGAAATTATTACATAATATGTACTGAAATGCATAAAAAATATCACTTTGTTACGTCCTCGAATATGAGTATGCACAAAATTAACACAAAATACATACCAAAATGTATGTGATACGTACGGAGATACGTTTGAAAATATGGCATCATGAGCACTGGCTTTGGACCAAGGACGCCTACAAGGTGAAATTTGGGGGTGGGGGCGAAGGCCTTTAAAAACGGAAATTTTCTACCTTTTTTAATTTTACTTTTTTTCCCAAAGAAAATTGAGATATAGGAGGGAGGGCAATGGTCCTCCCTTGTCTGTACTTACCGCCCCTCCCCATCGTTTGGGCTGAAAAATATTACACTTGGTCTTGACTTGGAAAGTATTATGCATATTGCGAAACATCATCACAGAAATGTGAAGACTCATAAAATTATTTTTTTCTAACTTTAATATTATCTAATTATATCAGTTGTAATGAAAACATATTCTGTAGCATTTTTTTTATTTTAATTTAAAAAAAAAAAAAGAGAACACTTAAAAAAATATCGAATTAATATAATTGATTGAATTACTAGCGGATTAGAAAAATATACACTTTTTAAAACTTTTATGCAAATTTTGCAGAAACATTCAAAAAATGAAAAATATGCGCACAAAGGAGAAATATGAAGAAATATGCAAAAACATTCAAGTGCATAGAAATCCGGGTCCTACTTGTCACCCATTTGTCGGCGGGAAAGTAAAGTTTTGGCTGTGTTGGCCCTTTATCACGATTTTCATATAAGTCCAGAGTTATTTTTCAACAAGGAGAACCCACAGTAAGTGTCCCGCCGATTTTGATGAAATTGTTTTTGATGAAAGTACAGCCAAAATAAGGAAAATACGTATCTCGATATTCGTGCCAATGCGCATTATTTTCGAAGATATGCATTTTTAAAGATTTTGCATCCGATATATAAGCTTAAAATACGACATCCTCTGCAAAATAATCGGTAGCCTAGTTGGTAAGTTACCGGCCTAGCGCTTCGTGTTTTTGCGTTCGATGCCCGTGGAAATCGGTTGTTAATATATATCCTTTTTACATGTTCATTTATGTATTTTTATTAGTAAAAATACTTCGCTTACAATCGGATTTTGTTCATAAACTTACTTTAATAAAATTCATATTTATGTAGTTATATGTTAATTGTATGCTTATTGGCAGTGATAATTTCTACTCGAATTTTAATTGTTGATTATTAAAAAGTTGAAAAGTAGAAAAAGTTTTGGTGTAGCCATCCAGCCTGTTATGTAGTTAAGTAGATCCAGCACACTTTAATAATGTTTTTACAAATGACGACGGCACCTCTTCTTCTACTGTTGAAGTAATTCCACCTCACTGTACCCGTACATACATAAAATAAAATATTACATACTAAAAATGCATTTATCAATAGATAAATATATTTAAAAAAATATTAGGCATAACAGATGCTAATAGTGGATGACTGCAAAGGCTAATAATGACAAAATAAGACGAATTAACGCAGTTTTCTTTTTTATTTAATGGAATTGTTAAACGTTTTCAGAAAAAATCTTTCAATCCTTAAATAAAACAAAACTGCGTTATTGGTGTAATTCCATCCCTTCACAGGTTGACAATGAGTACGCAAATTTTATAAAAGTTATATTCACATAAAAACTTACAGCTAACTCCTAAACTTTTTGTACCTTTACAACTCTTCAATAAAATATTAAAATTCGTGTAAAAATTATAACTGCGAAAAATAGTATCACAGAATTAAATATGTAAATATGAATTTTATTAAAGTAAGTTTATGAGCAAAATTCGATTGTAAGCAAAGTATTTTTATTAATAAAAATGCATAAATATATAAAAAGGATGCATATTAAAAAAATGTAATCGATTTCCGCGGGCATCGAACGCAAACACACGAAGCGATAGGCCGGTAACTTACCAACTAAGCTACCGATTGGCTTGCGGAGGATGTCGTATTTTAAGCTCATATATCGGATGCAAAATCTTTAAAAATTCATATCTCTGGAAATAAGCCGCATTGGCACGAATGCCGAGACACGTATTTCCTTATTTTGGCTCTACTTTCATCAAAATCGGCGAGACACTCATTGCGGGTTCCCCTTGTTCGTCCAGCTTGTATTCACGTTAAGATGAAATCTGATAGCGTTTCAATCTATATAACCCTTTTTAATTATTCCCACACTTTTGAAATGTCCTCGCGAAGGAGTAAACGTTTTACACATTACATATTCTGACCCTTATATACAATAAATACACACACACTTACCCCCCTGTATAACAATTGCGTCTAAAAATAGCTCTATTGCGATCATATTAAAAAAAGCTTATTTACATGTTGATAAACGTTCAAACTTTTTACCTTTCACAAAAAAAAAAAAATAACCAAAATATTTGGGTGGGCCAAAGTCCACTCGGTCCCCCTCGCTAAAACCGCCACTGGTTACGGATTAAGGGAGTGAAAATCATCATGGAGTAATTATTTTGTTCAATCGCCTCATCACCCACGGTAGAAACCCCACGGGCGCCGTTAGCGGGGGAATAAGGGAACCCATCCCCCAATGTTGGTGGTATTAGGGTTCCATGTCCCGCAATTTAAAAAAAAATAAAAATGATATGTAGTGTTCTAAAATTTTAATTTTTTTTTTTTTAAATCTAAGGAATGCGGTTATATTTTTTGGTGTAGTATATTTAGTGTAAAATAAAAAAAATGCACTTTGTCATTTATTTGATGTAATTATACCTTTTGTTGGAGAGAGAGAGAGAGTGTGTGTGTGTATATTATATAGCTCTCTTTTCTGCATGGCAGCGTTTTCATTGACGTGTTATTATTTCAACTTTCAAATGGAACGTTTTTAATAACGTTACAACCACAACTACAGTTTCTCTATTTTAATTTCGCAAGCTCAAGGAAATTTTTGGCCCTCTACGCTCATTATCAACGACATAAATTAAAGGGACTGTTTACACCATCACTATTAGCATAATAAATACAAAATTTATTAAGGAGCAGCACTGCATGTAAACATGAAATTGGAAATGTAACTAGAATATTGATTTTATGGTAAAGTGAACGTCATCAAGCAGAAATACATTTAAATTAAATTGCTTAATTAAATTAAACTTAAATTCACTGCCTTATTGGTGGCTGTTATTCCTGCAGAGGTAAAGGCTTAACCAGAAATATTTCAGGGGAAGCAAAAATGTTTACAACCTCGCTAATGAGTAAGTACTGGTAGCAACAAATTTCGGAAAGGTGGGGGAGGAGGGCCCTTGGGATCACCTGCTGACCACAGTCCTGATTAACAACAAGCTGCCTTCCACTGGTATACTGTCCCCCCCCCAATATTTTTATGTCGTCGGCACCCATGGCCTCGTTTCTGTATATTTCATGTAGATTTCGGGCTCTTTAGCCGGATACAACTGAAACTGACATTTTTTATGTCGAGATTTTCCAAGAAATACAACTACGTGATTTCTTTTCGACGATGTGCATATGAAAATTCGAAGGAATTTAAATAGTGTAGTGCAGCAAATGGTTTTTAAATTTAAATCATACGTCAAGGGGTTAACAGTTATATTTGAAGTTTCGGGCTCATATTACCAAGAAGTATTTCGGGCTCAGGCGGGCTTAAATTGCGAGTCTCATTTTTCGCCAATTTGCGAACGAACACTTGTTGAACGGGCGTGAATAGGTAGGTCATCGTAGTGTTAACAGTGTTCCAGGTTAGCTTTGCCGCGAGTATAGTTTTTTTTTTTCCTTTTGTTTTTTGTACAAATACCTTTTTGCATGAAATATTGATTTTTTTTTTATATAAATTTATTTTTTTTGCGAGCATTAAAAAAATAAACACATGTACCGATTGCGTACACATCATCAGATATAATGGGAATTACTTTAATAAACATGTACGGCAGCTCTAATAAACATGTACGGTTAAAATAGTAATCTAATGATTAAAAATATACATTTGATTTCCACTTCTACTTATACAAAGTAATGTTAGGTGTGCAAATACTTTTTGCTCACAGTGTATATATATATATATAATGGCCAAATATGTACGTGTTAACCAGAGATGGAATAAATGACTACGTAATACCTATTACCTCTTGCTTCCCGTATAATGCGGAGAGATCTTCCGTCCTCCTTGACATTCGCATTAACGAGGTTCGACTGCATTTCCCGCCGCTACGCTGGTGTTTTTTAGTTTGGGTAAATATCGCAAAGTTACGATTCATATCTTAAGAATTCAATAATTATCGTAAATATGTGGGCAATTCGAATGGTCAAAATAAACATCAATTTTAGATATTTTATAGTTTAGAAATTATCACAATACTCGATATCCATGGGGCGCCAACTCTAAGGGGCCCCAGATCTTTTTTGATCCCTTAAAAAAAATTTTTGGGGGGAACCCCTTTCAAAATTGATGAACAATAAATCAAAACACGCAAAATGCTATTGAGGGTGAAAGACATAACTTAAAAAAAAAATGTTTTTTTCTTCCTGTTGAGTCACATGATTGTACATAGGTTCCTATTTACACTCCAATATTTTTGTGGGTTCTTGGTATCTTCCACTGTTTTCTACAAGTTGACCCCCTCCCACATATGCACAAAATTGACATACATAGTACATTTCATACAGAGAATATAAGCGACAACTATCGTAATCGTTCCGATGAAAACTACGATCAAACGATAAGACCACTCAACGTCAATCTTCTTCACTTTTCCCAATCAGAAACTGACAAAAAACGAATGGAAATAAAATCGTCTGTCAATTACAGAAAGACTTAAATAAACAAGAACTACTTAAAGCAACGAGAAAAAAAAAGAGAAAAGAATATAATGGGGGAGATCGAAGCATACCAGAATTCAATATAGTTTTCAATTTCATATCACTTCGGGGTTGGTAATTTTCTCTCCTATCGTTGCATTACGTTTAAACAATGGTAAAAATAAAAGTGCAATTTGCCTTATTACGGTGGAAGCTCGCAGGGGCGTAGTAATTTAAAAATTATGGAAGGGGGGGGCTTACGCGGCTTTAAAAAGACTGAGTGACTTAACGTTAAAGAGAACAATATATTTTCTTAACCAATAGGTTGATTGGGCCCCCTGAACCCATCTTTTCTTATACCACTGGAGGTTCTCGGTCAAACCACTTTCCCTTGAATTTCGGATTATCGACGTTTCCCCAAGGACGAGTCCGCTCGCTTATGAGTTGGCTGGTTGGTTGTAGTTTTATGGCGCAAGGACAGCAATGGTCATTCTGTGCCAATCAAGGTCTCGGCTATGGGAGATGGGCTAAACGGTTGATTGATTTATTCAAGGAACGGTTTAGCGCACCTGTAGTTCCGCTGAATTATTATTATTTTTTTTTTTTCTTGACGTTTCGTCTTGTCCCTGTACAGGTTTTTGTACGCTTGTGGGAGAAAAAATAAAGGAACGAAAGTTAAAAAATAGTCGATTAAATTTACGTCGGAAATACTTTCGCGCCAAATCTCGCCAACTTATAATATAACGTCGCCAAGAAGTAATAGATCATCAACGTGACAGGGGCCCTGCGGTGGCGCAGTGTGGTAACGCGTTCTCCTAGTGCGCCGCTAATCCGGGTTCGACTCCCAGCAGTGCAAAAAGAACGCTTACTCAGAGATCTCATAAAGATCGCACTGCTCACTGTAGTCCGGGGTTTGGTTCCCTAGGCCTTAAGAGGTTCGGATTCCTCGGAAAACAGTAGGTCCCGGCGCAGCATGACCACTGTAGTCTTTGAGCCGTAAAACCAAACAAACAAACAAAGTGATAGGAAATGTCCGTAAGCGATTTTTAAGGATGCAAGTTCAGTTTAAACGTTTTGAACGTCAAAAGTATTACTCTAACAAACAAACAAAATTTATAAATTTTCAAAAATAAAATTGGCATCAGACAAATAGCCCCCCACCCCGTGACGTGACGGCCTCCGTAAAGTGCTTAATCTTAAAATCGTTAAGCTTGCTTTATTTTTTTTTTAATTCTTTTTATAAAGCTTGCATTTAAATTTTATTGTTATAGTAAAAAATAGCTTCGTGGTACTCGAGTTTACATGGCAAGGGGCGGACACAGACTTCCATTTGGGGAGGTATCAAGGACAGAATCTGCCATGGTCTTGGAATAACACCCTTCAAAAGTTGTAATTTTTTACAGTGAAAAAATGTATGTGGGGGGCGTCATGACGCCTGTGTCCGTCCTTGTATACGGCACGTTGCGTAAAAATTGCATGCAGAGAAGGATCACATCAAACAGGTTACTCATTTCTGAGACGGGCTTTTGGCCACAAATATTCCACAGCAAAAATATCCGATTTGCGCATCAACCACATACGTATAGCCCGTTCGCGGAAAATTTACGGGTACTGCCGTTAAAATGCAAGGGAGCTGACGTCACAAACGGCTTGTTTCATTGCAGTAGAGTTAAGGGCGTCTTCCATTAGTTCCTTGAATTCTAATGGCACTGCCCGCCGATTTTCCGCGAAAACTACTATTCCGCGACCTACTATTTCCTTCTCTATACCATAAGTTGTGGGCGACTTTCTGTTTGTCCGTGTTAGTTTTATATTGCAAGGACAACAAGGGTCATGCTGCACCGGGACCACGAGTCTTCAGGTACACCCAACGCTTGCACTACGGTGGACACTTAGTCGGTAGGAGAGAGGACTTTATAGATATCCTTTAAAATTTCGAACGCACCTGTGTCCATCCATACAATGGTATTTCAAAAAAAAAACCAAAAAATATTTTAAAAATTATTTAAAAAAAAGAAAAATCCACTGATTTTGTTTTTGAAAAGGAGAATATTTCACAATGAAGGCAACTTTCCTGGTTTCCTCAAAGGCATCACAATCAATGGGTAACAGCGTCTGCAAGAACAATGAGTTCTGAAGCCGTTCAAGAGCTATCAGGTGCAGTACTCTATCCACAGACGGCGTAAGAAATTTAATCACAGAGGTGGAATTCCCAGGAATCGGCGGCTATCTGGAAATGAAGCAATCACTGGGGTTGCTTTCTTCCAACCCTAGAAACCGTCGCTCACAATGAACTTAATAATATGCCACAACACAGCCAAATGCAGGTAATATCGCTCTAATATTTGCGGAACACTAAAAAGAACCGGTCGTGGAACCAGAAGGAAAACTGGTTCTGACAACAATAACACGAGGAAAGAGACTTTCGAACTTCATTATAGAGTTATGTGAACTCGAAGTTAATATAATAATCATACCGACTCGGTATCTCTTTCAGATACTTCTATAATCCTGAATTTTGTAATATTTTATATAACACATTTTAAAGTTTATATAACGCAATTTAAAATTCGTATAACACATTTTAAAATTCATATAACACCTTTTAAAGTTCACATAACACAATTTAAAGTTTGTATAACATATTTTAAAGTTCATATAACACCTTTTAAAGTTCATATAACACCTTTTAAAGTTCATATAACACCTTTTAAAGTTCATAACACATTTTGAAGTTCATGTGTACAATTGGGATCTTTATTGGTGATTACGGTTTGCGTTCGTATGGCTCACGGGCAGCGAAAATGATGCAGGACCGAGACATACGCTTCCCAGGATTCCCACTCTCATTAGAGATAAAAATTCCCTGATTTTTCCCTAACTTTTTCAGCAAATTTCCCTGACCAATCACAGAAATTGCAACTAAATTTCGGTTGCGGGGAAAACGGCTAAACGTTCGTGGGAGATTTCGCTATTCAAAATAGCGTTACGAAAGGTTTCCCTGACTTTTTCAAGTTTTGACCAAAAAAATGTCTTTCCCTGACCTTTCCAGGTTTTGACCAAAAAAATCTTGTTTTTCCCTGACCTTTCCAGGTTTTGACCAAAAAAAAATCTTGTTTTTTCCTGACTTTTCCAGGTTTTGACGAAAAAAATCTTGTTTCTTCCTAACCTTTCAGGACAATTTTAAATTCCGTGACACAATTCCAGGTTGCGGGAGAACCCTGCTTTCCTGAGGAACCCGAACCTTGAATTCCCGCTGCCAAAAAAGCCAAACACCGAACTACGGTGGGAGGAAACATAGCACGCGTTCTATGATGTCATTGGGAGTCAAACCCGGGTTAGTGGCCCGATTCACCAATGCGTTCCCACTTGGCCACCGCAGACCCATTGATAATTATACCTTTACGTCCCAGGACTCTGCGGCGAATCATATAGGTCGTGACCTACGACTTGACCTGAAGCACGATACATTTCTGTGCAAGCGCGGACACAGGGGAGGGGTCACAGGGGTCATGACCTCCCAAAAATATATTTTTTCACTGTAAAAAATTCCAACTTTCATGAAAAATGAAGGGTGTTATTCCAAGACCATGGCAAATTCTGTCCTTGACTCCCCCCAAAATGAAAGCCTGTGTCCGCCCTTGACTCTATGAAACCAACCTATGGGGGGGATGGAAAAGTCTACAGGGCACCAAGATGTGCACACCCACAAACCTCTATTAGATATCGTAGTCAATATAATAATAATGATCATTTTATTTTTCCCCCCCATTATTATTATTAAAAGTAGATATTTATTCAACCCCTGGGACACACTGTATATATGAATGTTCTGAACAGCGGTTGAGCGGTGCCGGATTTACGTATAGGCAAAGTAGGCCGGCCCCTTGGTTTCGGAGGCCCCACACAGGCCTTAACGGTGCTAGGTGTTTTTTAAGTTTAAGACTTACTCTAATCTCGCTTATTTGCAAGTCTGGGAGCGTTCAAATATTACGTAAACAACTTTGGTCGGGTGGTGTCGTTGATCGTAATTCCCTATGTCAGACAATGATATTTGCTAACCTGGGGGGCGGAGGACTGAAATGGCCAAAATATTGCTTACGTAATGCTTGAACTGTCCCTCAGAAAATTTTTCATTATTTACAAACTTGGTATTGAAGATAATGAACATCAAAGAAAAACGCATGATTTGTTGACTAAATATTATGGGCACCATGTTCTTTAGGGACCATTATATCTTTTAAGCTTAGGGCTCCTAAAATTATTAATCAGGCACTGTTGTGGAGTGGTTTCTACTAGTTGAGACCTGTTAACGAAGTAATTTGATTTTAATTGATAAGTCACGCAGCACCAGACGTTAAGATGCGTGGGAGTAAGAGAGCACAACTCACAAAAAGAACATTTTAAGTTGTTTAAAAATAAGCAGAAAAAATATAAATTAAAAAAAAAAATTCCCCAAACGGGATAAGTGAAACAAAATATATAATTCAAATACACAAAAGAGTAAAAATAAAATCAACCCTACTTTAAAAAAAAAACTTTTTCCCTTTGCAAACTCCAAACATGAAATTATCCTTCATCCTCTAGTTGAATATTAAATATTAATAACGATTTTTCGTCAGTTTGCGAAAGCGTTGCCAGTTCAGAAAAAGAAAACTTTACTCTTGTAAAAAAGTACAAAAAGCAGCAGACGATTTTTTGTTTGCCACAACTTGAAATAAATAATTCTTCGTATACACACACAAGAAGAATATTTACTAACGATTTTATCGTCTGTTCGTAACAATGTTGCCAGTTCCAGAAAGCGGAAAAGAAAATCTTTTCACAATTTTCACGAGGAACAGACAGTCCGTCTGCACCCTGAGTCACAAAATAAACGGTCTGACCCCAGACGAGACTCTGTGGCGGCAGCGGACGCTTTTTATTTTCTCTTTCGCCGATATTTCTATTTTGGAAACGGCAGACAAGTCCGCATTGCGCCGAAAACAGTTCATAAAAAAAATCGAACGGTTTATTTGACATTTATTTTTATTTCTTTTAATTTAAAATGGGGAATTGTGCCAACTTGGAGATAAAATGTCTCTTATCATTTAATTAAAAAAAATCAATTAGGGTATTATAATTAAGAAAGATATCGCGTGCGTAATTACGGACATTCCTTTCCCTTTTAAGAAACCTCGATTTCACCTTTATTTAGATAAATTACGATAAAAAAGTTAAATGAATTCATTCGAATTCTTTGTTTACACAACAGCGTTACGTTATGCATATACAGTAGAACCAAGATATATTAATCGAAATTAATCGGATTAACCAATTGACTTACTGGTTAGGTTAGTTGATTTCACAGAAGTAGGGTTGATCTCATATTTTACACACCCACCCCGAATTAAAAATATATTTCTTTGTATTATTTTTTAATCTATATATTTATTATATTAAGAAACTTATATTATTTGTGTATGAAATATAACATGTACTCAAATTATCTTTCAATATGAAATCCATCCATCCTGTTCGTAAACAAAAAAAACTCATTACATTCCGAACTATTTTTATTACAATTTCGACTGGTGTTTTCCAGTCCCCCATTAACCCACTGACCAGCCATACAGATCTTGATAAAGAAAAGTGATGAAATGAAAACAAATACAGTAAACCTCCCTAAGGCGACCACCGTCGGTTCCGTGAAAAGGCGGTCACTCAGAAAGGTGGTCTCTGAATGAGGGTAAATTTAACGTTAGGTCTATGGGGAGCGAGGAAATTCGTTTCCAGAAAAGGTGGTCTCCAAACAGAGGTGGTCGTTAAGAAAGGTTTCACTGCATAATAACTGAATTAGTAATGAAACACCTTCCCCAAGCGAACACCATCGCTCCAACGTGAGATGGACTTGCTTACTTGTGCCACCGATTGATCCCATGAATAATCTTGAACAGAGCATGCGCATTAACGCTTCTTTCATCTAGAACGGAAGCTCAGCTTAAATCAGATCCTCCTATTTTCTGGTTGAAATGCGCCACAACGATTTTATTTATTTACCTAGATCCCCACCCCGAGTATACGCCACTGATTTACACACATGCGTTTACATGGGATATTATTCTATGTTTGTGTTTTTAGATAGCAGGTTTAAGTATATAGGTATTCGTAATTAAACTGAATTACAAAAAACTTCACAACCGCTTCGTTAAAAGCTGTTCAGTGTCTTACTATTTCAACATTTATAACTTTTTTAAGATTAAAAAATGTTTAAAATAAATCCAAAAAGTCAGTTTTTCTTTCTGAAAACAATACTTCCTGATAAAAATTATTTTTCTAATATTTAATAATTTAAATTGTATTAACGGGATAAAAAAAAAAATCGATTTAATTTTACATCATTTTGATCATAGCAATTTCAAAGAATATGATTTACTTATTTATTTCCGTTCTACCCCCCACACACACACTTTTAAATAATTACCATCATGTATTCCATCTAAGCCCATAAAAACACGATAATGTCAAAATTTCTCTTTTAAGTGCATTAAAAAAAATTTTAATCATAAAATTTATTTCGAATTTTTTTTTAAACGGTCTGTAATTAAAAAAAATGGCAGTTGAATTTGATTACTTAAAATTACGACACGTATTTACTTTTTTGCCGTAAAACACACATTAATCGTAACTCCTGCGATTAAAGAAAAAAATTGCGGAACATTTACGATTTTTTTTGTAAAGTTAGGATTTGTTGTTCCCGAATAAACGCAAAAAAATAGGGGGGGAAAGGGTATTTTTTTTACAAGGAAAGCAAGGCACTTGTTATTTCTGTGAGGGAATAAATAAATGAGCAACCTAAAGAATAAATTCGCGAAGATAAATGATAAACCTTCAAATCCTTGAAACATGAAATCAATTACGAAAAATCTCGGAAGTTCAATCGTAAAAATTCAGACAAAAACAATATGTAGAAATATTGATCTTAAATGAAGAAACAAACATTAGCGAGAAAGAGAAAGAAATAAAAATGTTGGAACCATTTTTTTTTTTTTTCCCTCAACATTGGCATTTAACATTTCCTAGGAAATGAGGCAAGTGTTGCCACGCCAATTAAAACTAATCATTTCAAAAAAGGATCGTTGCCATATCCTTGCAAAATAATTCTTTTTACGTACATATATTATAATGAGATGAGCACGCGTAAAAAATAAAACTTATTGTCCATAGATCTTTCAGCTCGGTGCATTGATACTAATGTCTTTATGATACTTCTTTCATGCACAAAGAATATATAAAGGCTGAATTTCAATAATCTTCCATCGCTGGTCATTGTTGGGAGAAAAGTCATAATTTTAAGTTTGTAGAAACTTTCATTATTAGTCAACCCAGATCGTTTTTGGAATTAAGACTTTATGGAAGCTTTCCAACTTTCTGAACTGTCAAGCAACCTCTTTGATGATCATAAATCTACTCCCAGCTTCAGTATTGCTTGGAAGCTACTGTTAAATCCCACCCTTCGCATATAACCCGCCCTTCCCCACTAAATTTCGCGGCTTACAAATTTTTTCGCCACTAGGTAGCGCTGCCGCCTGAAAAGTAACACCAGTTCGCTTTAGAAGTCCATTATTTTGAGTCTTTCATTGAGCCGGTCATGATGAGTTATTTACTTTAGAAGTTAATCGTTTTTAGTCAAACACTGAATAAGAATGGGAATGGCAATGAGAACGACAAATCAAAATGGTCACTGCTTTGATGGAACGATTCATCACTTTTATCCACTGCATGGAACACACATTCAGTGTTGTCTCACAATACTTTTCGCCTTTCGGACTTCTCCAGTCACTGGTTCGTATCCTGAAGTCGTGGAACCTCCATTAATTTTAGATCGCCTCTCAACTATTATTTTAAAATTCTATCACTCAAAGACCATCCTGCATCGCCATCATTTTATTAACCTCTCTTCATTTCACTTTTCAGTGCCCATCCTTCATGTATTCCAACCTTTGGCATCAAGATGGAAAATGCTGTCAGTGGATTGGAAATTTCAAAAACCATGATTGCGGAATCTATGCCAAACATCATTCCTCCATGGTTTGATATTGGCACAGACATCTGTTTGGACTTATCCCTTTGTTCAAACGACAATACACCAGACACTGTTTACCAGCAGGCATTCACGGATCTATCTAGCAGGTATGAAGGCTACTCTTCCCTTTTCGTAGATGGATCAAAAGCGGATGAGTATGTTGGTATTGCATTTGTCTGTGTAAATTTTATACAGAGTCAACAACTGCCACAATTCTGCTCCATTTTTACAGCAGAAATCCATGCCATAAGATTAGCACTGGAATACATTTTATGTAATTCATTGAATCCAGTGGCGCAACCTAAAAAAAAAAAAGAGTACCCTAGAGCTCTTCTAAATCAGGGGTGGATCCCCAGGGGGAGGGAATCAAGGAACCCCCAACCAATTAATAGCCCATTAATCTGATAGGGACAGAAATTATTATTATGTATGGGTTGTTGGGCTGAAATTCCCAGACCCCCACCCCCAAATGCCCCTCTCGATCCGACACTGCCTACAGTATATAGCTTCGGGGTATATAATATTAAAACAATAATAATGTGATACAAACGCAGGTGCCTAAGCCAAACTAAATCTGAAATGCACCTCTGAAGTGAGCTAATAAAATAAAGTTTGTTTGGATTTTTTATGGCGCAAGAGCATCTGGGCTATACTGCGCCAAAGAAAAATAAAGAAAACAATTGAAAAAATAGCCAAAAGTCCTCCTTTTCGCCCTTGTCGCCTTCATTGTGTCAAACAGCATTGTGGTTTTTTATATTTTCGGAACAAAGTTTATGTATGATACATATTCCAAGCTGTAATTTCCTTTAAATTCCCACGATTCTTAGTTGATTTATTCAAAATTTTAGGGTCATTGCTCTAAAAAATTTTTTTTCTTAACAGAATTGTAGAATCCACATATAGTTTATTTACAGCTTGAACAGAATTTTGTTTGTAAAATGTATGATTTCCTAAAACTTTGCCTTAGCGCCGCTAGGTCTACAAAAGAAGTGCCCTAGCGCCGCTAGGTCTACAAAAGAAGTGCCCTAGCGCTGCTAAGCTGGGCTAGGTCTCGATTACACCCCTGATTAAATCCAACTGTCATCTGGACTGATTCACTCGGTGTCCTGCAGAACCTGGCCTCACTAAAAATTTCACACTATCTTGAAATCTGCAGAATTCACAAACAATTCGTGGATATTAAAAAAAAAAAGTACAGTATAATGTGAAATTCTATTGGGATCCAGGTCATATTAGTATTTTTGGCAACAAACAGGCAGATATTGCTGCAAAAACAGCAACTGCAGAGTCTAATAGTCCATCCATTCCACTCTAAGATTTCAACACTCATGTCTCATCTCTATGCAAATATTGAAATAAGACGAGCAAGTTTATAATAAACTGCAACTCATAAAACCACAAACTAAAATGCAGCAGTCTAGCTACAGGAGTGACCGTCGGAGAGAGGTTGTTCTGGCTAGACTTCGCGGCCACACACGTTTCTTCCATCAATATTTCTTGAAGGGAGAAGACGCCCCGATGTGCGCTATATGTGGTGAACCATTGAATGTTTTACATGTTTTAACAATTTGCATAGATTTTTAACAAGCAATGCTCATTAGCTTTTAACCAAAATAACCTTACCTTTCGTGACATGTCATGAGACTCTTTGAATCATGAAATCATTTTTATTTTTTCATAAGATATTGGCTTTTACAATCTAATATGATTTTATAACATCGTTTCATTGTATGTTTAATATATTTTTAACATTATAGTTTTATCTTAATATTAAAACCGTATGCATAGCCTCACTTAGCTTGACGCACAATGATCCTTGTCCTATCGCCAAAAAAATAAAAGCAAACAACCAACCTCCCAATACGCATGCCCAAGGGACTGGAGTTTGGTCCTTTAAACAGGGTGTCCTTTCTTCGTAGGTAAACATATTAAGGTTCAATCAAAGGGTCTGGAGACTACAGGAATCAATGGCAAGGGCGGACACAGGGGTCATGACCCACCCAAAATACATTTTTTCACTGTAAAAAGTTCCACCCTGCATGATAAATGAAGGGTGTTATTCTAAGTCCATGGCAAATTCTGTCCTTGAACCCCCCCCCATGAAAGTCTGTGTTAGCCCCTTAAATAGAAGTGTCCTTACGGGAGGTAAACACTATATCTTTTATACAATAATTTTTGCCACCCACGTATTAATTAGCTCAAACTAGAGCTTATTTGTTTTGGAGAAAAAGAGACGCTTTCCCCATCTTGGATGCTCCGTAAGGTTCGAATCCAGGATGGGGAAAGCGTCTCTTTTTCTCCAAAATTACATAAGCTCTAGTTTGAGCTGTAATTAAAACGTGGGTGGCAAAAATTATAGTATAATAAATTCCCCCACGAAAACTCACAAAATTCTCGCCCCGGAGGCTTTCTTGTGTTGACCATATTTGGCAATTGTGTTATCCCTGCGGAGGGTAATAATACCTTAACATAAAACACTATATCTTTTACTTGTTCCCGTTTTTCAACTTTCTTCGAAAAAATAATGAGAACGCGAGGGTATTAATAGGATATAAAAAGAATTGAAAAAAATGTAAACCGACAGAAATATAATTTCACTTTCAAAGAAAGGATCTTGATGGAAATATATTTTTTAAATGTAAAAAAAAAAAAAATTGGGCAAAACAATAAAGTATTCTCATGCTACAAGACACTGCCGTTGCTTTCCAAGATGTCCTTTTTCTCGCATTTGAAACCAATTCATGTTCGCAACGCCAAATCGGTTTTCTCCGAAAGCTGCCTAAAAATTTGAAAATGATTTTTTTTTTTTAAATAAAAAAAAAGCAGTTTTGTTTACTTTTGTTCTTTCACATTCGTCTATCAGATTTGTTTTCTGAGTCAGATTTGGCAAGTTTTCAACTTTTTCACGGTTGAGCTACGTTCAGTACAGTATCATCTTCACGGTTCTTTTGCTCTGACATTCCGAAATTGTCGGCTGACTACAGACAAAAACAATCTTTGTACCATTGTCCATTTCATATCTCTCTCTCTCTCAACTTCAGTCTTTTTTTTTCCTCAATTCTCAATTTCACGCATTTTTTATTCACTGCCAATTTCATGCATTTTTTATCAATTGTCAATTTATAACATTTTTCCCCCTGCTGTCAATTTTATGTCTTTCCTCCGTTGTCCATTTCACGTCTTTTCTTCATTAGTCATATCGCTTCTCTATCGGCAACATACTTCAACTATTGACTATGGCCTTTCCATTATCAATAAAATGTTATGTCTTTCCACTCTTGGCAACGTCTTCCGTGTGCTGTTTTTTACTAGCAATGCCGTCTTTTCTCTGACATAATGCCATGTCTTCTCTATTGGCAATGTCACGTCTTTCCTCTATTGGCGTAATGTCATGCCTTCCATAGCAAACGTTTTCCTTTATTGTTAATATAAATGACATCCTTCCTCATATCAATTTTATCTTTTCCTTAGTATTAATTCCATGTCTTTTTTCCCCTAGTGTCAATTTCCTGTTCCCCACAGTGTCAATTCCATATTTTTTTCTCAATGGCAATTCCATGTCTTTTTCTCTCCAGTGTCAATTTCATGCCCCCCCCCCCAATTACCAGTTTGAACACTCCCCCATTTCCACTGCCAAGTGAAAAGCCGTACTTTCTTACCTGAAATAAGCGAAATTATCCTTGCCCCTTCCCAGAAGAGATGGGGGGAGAGGAATTGCATACGGCACTGTCTACTTACACTGGGAAATATATATTGACTCTAGAAATGACTAAATAATGAGCCTAACCATTCCATTAACGATTTTGCATCCGTCATGTCCTGGTGTCTTACTATCTGTCTATCACGACCACTCCTCTCTCCGCTAAATCTGCGCCTGTCTGTTGTCATGGAAACAAGGTTTAGCCTATTTTCAATAGGGGGATGCTTGAAGAAACATATGTAGCACATATAAAAATTTAGTAGATCCATCGCAAATTATTCAGCCGTAAGAGGAGTTCTTGAGACAGAAGCAATTTTCTATCCCCCGACATAAACTTGCTCTTTAAACCACGAAAAACAAACCAAAGAGGATTATTAAACAACTCATTGGTTTACCCAATGTGGTGAGCATTTTAACCAATACTTCCAGGATGGTTTCAGAGCGAACCTTGTTCACCAGAACCCAAATTGGGTTCTTCCACCACATCTCGTTAAGAGCTCTGATCCCCAAAAATGGAGGTTCTACCTTCTCTTTCTTCCCCCATCTCTTGGACTATGTTCCTCCCTCTCGCAGTGCAACTTCCTCGGCTAACATTTACAGATTATTTCTTATTTCTTGCATACAAAAGAACACCAACAAACATTTCAGAGCGGAAGGTACATCATCCAGAAGTGGTCACAGGTAATAGGTGATGAAGGTGATCAAGGTGATCAAGCAGGGCCAGGGACATAATATAAGGTATACTAGGTGTTTTAGTAGATCGCCGACCCTCCGAAAACAATTTTTTTTTTATGAACTAAACGCTAACGGATTGTCAAACACTTTTTTTTAATAATTCTTGTAAACAATTTTAAAAAAAAAAGATGACAAAATTTCTCGTTGGGGACCTGGGCACTTGCTCCATCCAACGACTCAGGCCTTGTGGTCAAGTAATAATTGTATTGAACAAGTGATGGTGTCTTCTGTCGTAAGTGATGTGTTTTCTGATTTTACATTCACTTTGCTTTTCCATTTTTTTGAATGTGCAATGCGTATGCTGATGTAGTAAATGCTAATATAATTAAGAGTAGTGTAATCAGTAAGTAGTGTAAAAAGTCCCTCTTTAAAATTTTTTTTAAATGATTAAAAAAAAAATCTATCCGGACCACGAGAGTTATTTTAAACCTCTCAGGTGTCTGCCCTCTCTTCGACATGCGCCATTACCCAAAAAAAATAATGTTCGTGCCTTCCCAAAATCACTTTCTTGCCATCGAATCCAACTTCCGTATTTCAATCCGCTAATAGGGGTGTTACCGCGACATTTAAACACTTTGCTTCTCACCGTAGTGCGGGGGTTGGTTCCCTAGCCCTTAAAGGATTCGGATTAAAAGGGAAATTGTGGATCCCGGCGCAGCATAACTCTCGCTGTCCTTGTGCCCCGAAACTGAAACGAAGCGTTTTATCTTCTCCAGGCATTTGAAATTTCAATTAAAGCAACAGAAAAGGAGCGAAATTCAACACTTTGAACAAAATCATTTTGTATTTTATATACAGTAAAACCTCCCTAAGCCAACCACCACACTCCGTTCCGTGAAATAGCGGTCGCTCAGAGAGGTGGTCTTTGAATGGAAGTAAATTTAACATCGGGTCGAGTGCCCTTTTTTTGGACGAGTGCTGGACTGTTGAGAGTAAAGCGTTTAACATGAACTATATTCGAACACCGCAGAGGAGATTATATAAGTTTTAAGTATTTATAACACATACTTCTCTATGTTTCCATTTTGTGTTGTACATAATCATTGTTTGTTTGTTTGTTTTTTGGTTTTACGGCTCAAAGACTACAGTGGTCATGCTGCGCCGGGACCTACAGTTTTCCGAGGAATCCGAACCTCTTAAGGCCTGGGGAACCAAACCCCGGACTACAGTGAGCAGTGCGATCTTTTATGAGATCTCTGAGTAAGCGTTCTTTTTGCACTGCTGGGAGTCGAACCCGGATTAGCCGCGCAATAGGAGAACGCGTTACCACACTGCGCCACCGCAGGGCTGTACATAATCATTACTCAAACATTTGGCATTGTTCTATAATCCTTCATTTTCGATTAAGGAAGCTTTTAACAAAGGCAGATCCAGAAATCTTCCAAAGGGGGGGGCGATTTGTTTCCGTTTCCTAAACCGGGTGTCCAGTACTTGTCATTTTATCTTCCATTATATAACCTCGGCCTTAGGGGCATCACCCGGTTTTCAATGGGAAAAATAAATTGTGGGGAACGAGAAACATAATTACGTCTATGGTTGGCTGCATTTTTATGATGCAAGGACAGCAAGGGTGATTATGCGCCAAGTTACATCTATGGGAAATGAGCTCTGGTTTACGAACTCTCTCTCGCTCTACGAATTCTTTTCAGCTTTACGGCGCAAGGACAACAAGGGTCACGCTCCGCCGGGATATACAGTTTTCCGAGGAATCCGAACTTCTTAAGGGCTAAGAAACCAACCCCGGGACCCCATTGTAGGCGAGCACCGTAGGGCGCCCCTACGAATTTCTGCTTTATGAAGGACTTAGGAATTATACACTGAAGTGCCAGAAAAACTGGTACACCTACCTAATATCGTGTAGCCCCCCTCCGTGCGCATGCAGAAGTGCCGCAACACGACGTGGCATGGACTCGACTAATGTCTGAAGGTATCCTGCAGGACAATCCACAAATCCATAGGAGTGCGAGGTGGTGGAGATCTCTTCTGAACAGCACGTTGCAAGGCATCCCAGATATGCTCGATAATGTTCATGTCTGGCGATTTAGGTGGCCAATGGAAGTGTCTAAAGTCAGAAGAGTGTTCCTGGAGCCACTCGGTAGCAACTCTTGATGTGTGGGGTGTCGCATTATCATGCTGAAATTGTCCAAGTCCGTCGGAATGCACAATGGACATGAATGGGTGTAGGTGATCGGACATGATGCTTACGTACCTGTCAGAGTTGTCTCTAGACGTATCAGGGGTCCCATATCACGCCAACTGCACACGCCCCATACCATCACAGAAGCTCCACCAGCTTGAACAGTCCCCTGTTGACATGTAGGGTCCATGGATTCATGAGGTTGTCTCCATACCCGTACACGTCCATCCGCCTGATGCAATTGGAAACGAGACTCGTCAGACCAGGCAACGTGTTTCCAGTCATCAACAGTCCAATGGCGGTGTTGGCGGACCCAGACGAGGCGTAAAGCTTTGTGCCGTGCAGTCAACAATGGTACACGAGTGGACCTTCGGCTCCGAAAGCCCATATCAATGATGGTTCGTTGAACAGTTCGCACGCTGACACTTGTTGATGCCCCAGCATTGAAATCCGCGGCAATTTGAGGAAGTGTTGCACGTCTATCTCGTTTAACGATTCTCGTCAGTCGTCGAATGTCCCGTTCTTTCAAGGTCTTTTTCCGGCCGCACCGCTGTCGGAGATTTGATGTTTTACCGGATTCCTGATATTCACGGTATACCCGTGAAATGGTCGTACGCGAAAATCCAAATTTTGTCGCTATCTCGGAGATGCTATGTTCCATCTCTCTTGTGCCGACTATAACGCCACGTTCAAAATCACTTAAATCTTGATAACCTGCCATTGTAGCGGCAAGAACCGATCTAACAGCTTTGCCAGACATCTCTTGTCTTATATAGGCGCTGCCGACCGCATCGCGTTACGCTGATTGGTTGCAAAGCTCCGTTATTTGCATACGCACGCCTGTACCGGTTTTTCTGGCACTTCGGTCTAATTCGTAATAGTAAGAACTACCTGTACCAAGTCCATTTATGGTCACAAACGAGCACAGCGGGGGAAAAATATTACAAAAATTGCTGTCAATACAACTAAAATCTAGCTACATTTCGGGTAAATATCGCCAAAAAATGTAAACACTTTTTTAAAGTGCTTCCTCGAAGAAATACAAAATGCAAGTCGTAAAAATGGTTGGATTTCACGTCGGTAAGAAAACGAAATAGAAGCAGAGCACTTTGCAGGGCAAATACGAACGATTTGTATACGTCGAAGACCTTTGAGAGACTATATATAAAGAGATACTAGCCGTTGTTTCGCGTATTTTTTGGAATTTTTCTATAATTTTTGGTCTCCGAAGGATTTGGGGATTTTCGAGAAGGATTTTCTACCCCATAACCCTACAATTCGGGAAAAATCCGTTGTGAGCAAGCAAACCGTGAAATAACGTTTCGGGAGAGACAGGGTCGTATGGAAACACTTCCGGGGAACAAAATTTCAGGACCTTGGACATTTCTAGCCAATGGCGAGCAGCTTGGCGATAAAATTGTAGAATCCCGCTAATCCGACCAACCATTCCTTTCATAGTGGAGTGCCGGATTACTGAAAGCCCATTAAAAACACTTAGTACAATTCTCTATGAAATCTTTCACTGGTGTCGTCACATAGTAACATGTAACTCCGCCCTTTCACAAGCTAAAGCCGGATTAGCGGAAGTCTATTGTATAATGAAGCAGCAGTATAATCATTTTTTCGCTAAAACTAACGGGGAAAAAACCCTATAGGTAACGTTGACACATTCGTTAGTTTGTTTTACGGCGAAAGTACTGCTATAGTAAGACCTACAGTTTGGCGAGAAATCAGAATTTGTCGCCAAGAAATAAAACCTCGAGCCACGAGAAGAAGACATACGTTCTACTCCGGGCTGGATTAACACCTATACAAGCCCTACTAGTGGCGGACCCACGGGAAGGGAAAAAATTTCCCTTCCTAAATCCATAAAAATGCAGTGGAAATCAGCTACAACAAGCGCCGAATATAACGCATATAACGCCGGAATTTTTATAAAAAAAATAAATAATAATAATTGCTCGTTAAATCCGGGGTCTAAAGAAGACTTGTACGCTAAAAGCGGTTAAATTATATTGCGCTTAATCATTATACCAAGCAAAATCCATATTTTCCTGAGACTATATCCGGAAATAAGTTAAATGGATGCTCGTCATAAATGGGTCCTACTGTATTTTACATCCCCCCCCAAATCCCTCTCTGGATCCACCTCTGGGCCCTACGAACGTATAAGGTTCTGGTGCCTCTATATATATATACAGGGTGTCCCCGAATGGGGGTACCGCCCTTAATGGTGAATAATTAAATATTTACAACATTTTCATTCAGCCTTTTCAAGTTCATTATAAAAGAGTTTAACTATATAATCCCAAAGCTGATGTTTCATCTTCTATTCCATTTAAAGTGCGTATGACTACATATATGGGAATAGAGCCTAATATGATCAAAATCCTCACGGACAATTTAGCTAAAAACATTTTTTTTTTTTAGTTAAGTCTTCGTTAAACACTTGGCAAATGTTTTCTCATGAGAAATAAATATATGGGCTTAATAATTTTATATAAATTATATTAGTTTTGGTGCAAAAGGGTAATTTTTGGAAGAAGTTTAGTCAAAAGTACAAGTTTTTCAAAATTTTCAGTATGCAATGTGGTATGAAAAGCACAGTTCAGGAAAATTACTTTAATAAGTTATTTATTATAATGATGAATTTCAATTTCCTTGACTTAGGCCTTGGCGTTTCAAAATTCCCTGACTTCTCCAGTCAGAAAAATCTTGCCTGATTTTTCCAGGTTTTCCAGATTTGTAGACATCCTGTCTACTAGCATAATGTAAACCAGGAGTCGAAATTAACTAGTGCACCTTAACTTAGGTGCACTAAATACTAGTTAAGTGTACAAGTAACTAACAGAATAGAAAGTAAACCTCAACCTTAAAAACGGGTAAAATGTAAGTGTAGCAACTATATTTAAGCATGTAAGGTAAAAAAGTGCAACTTTTCAAAATAATTGAACATTCATTTGTAATAAAAAAAAATTCAAAGCAAATGCAGATACATTGAGAAAATTATATAAAATTATTCCATAGGTCACTGTTCTTGAAAAATATAGCCATAGTTTTGAATAGTTAGGTGCACTATGTGCATCCAAAATTTACATGCACGGATAAAATTTCATGTGCACAGTGCACCCGCTAATTTCGAACCCTGATATAAATGTAACTTCCACGTGCGATGGGAAAAAAAAACAACCGTGTGACTCATTTTATTGCGGTGGTCTAGCATCAGTATCTCCGCAATATCTCCGAGGTATGTTTTTATTTCTTTGGATGTCGGGACTTAAATCTAGGAGCACCGAATGGTAGCGCGGTCCAACAAAATCACGGAAAATTTTACAAAAACTGAAACCACAATATCACTCTCGACTTCAAAACTCAAATATCGTGGATCAGGAGTTCATCCAGGATTCATAAACTGGGGGGTGTTGAAGATTTTTAGGGGGTGGATTAAATTTTGTGTGTATTTAGATTTCATTAAGGGGGGTGGATCAAAAATCTGGAGGGGTGTTGGGGGGTGTATAAATCCCTGTCGTGGATGTTTCAGCGCATACAGAGATATCAAATTACCTGATTATTTTCTTACTTGGTTACGGGCGGGTTATACTTGCAAATACAGTGAAATCTGTCTATGACGATACCTTCATATAGATAAAGATATCAATCTATAATCAATATATCAGATATCGAAAAGTATAGACATCAGATATCGAAAAATATAGATATATATCGATATGAACAAGGATACCAGATATTGATATAAACATATATCGGATGTCGGTATGAACAGAGATCGGATGTCGATATCTATATAGATCGTTAGGTACAGGACAGGTACTATTTTACCGGAGGGGGGGGGGATATCTTTTTAGATATATTTCACCGTATTTACTTGAGACCAGCTTTCTACAATTAATGGAGCATATGCATAGAATAAGAAATGTACAACATGGCATCTAATCAATTTGGAAGCATATTATTACTATTATTATTACAATATCGTAGTTAATGTCCCCACCAACCCAACTCCAAAAAAAACCTTTATAAACCACATGGAAAAAAAAGGTTGAAGCCGTTGCAATAATTCGTATTCAAACGAGTTGCTTCTTCACCCTGCGCTTCCAACACGAAGAGCAAATCTAGATTTTTTTTTAAAATAACAGACCACGGTTCCGAAGCAGGAAGAAATCTGGTTCTTCCCGCCAAAACATTTATCTGATCTTTATTTTGATTGGCAGCTGATTTCTGGAAACACTTCACTGGTTCGGCAATTGCCGAGCAGCAAAGTCACCAGACAGCCTCCCCATAAAATTCTCCTATCGAACCAAAGCCCTTTAATTTTTAAATCACCTCTTAAAAAAAATAAAAAAAAATAAAATAAAACTGAAAGGACTGAAGAAATACAGACGAAATATTAGAAATAATTATTAATTAATGATAATTCCCGAAGCTTAAGATTTAACGATTTTTCGTTCTCCATTTTGTATGTGTGTGTTGCATTATCTCCCGCCGCATCCGAGATAAAGTAGAATTACATTAGTATTGGAGGGGAGGGGGTATTTCATTAATAAATAGATATGCCAAATAATATTACGCCAATAGAAAGAGAAAATTTTCCCGCAACGAACAAAAAATGCCCTTACAATTTTAATATATTTACAGAGAGTAATTTTCGGGTTTGGAGCCCCGGTAAAAATGAGAATTTACGCGAAATATAATTATTCGCAATTTTCCATAAAAAGGATATTTCGCCCTAATCTCGGCTAATCTCGAACGCAAACCCGATCGAGACACGGAGGCAAAAACGTTTTCTACAAGGGAGAGCGAGAGTAGCTTTCGGAAAACAATTCTTACACAGAAAATGCTCCTTGGCAACTTGCCAAGAAAAGCCAGCGAGGAGAGAGATTTTAGGAAATTTTTGGAGAATAAAAGCCCTCATTCTTTCTCCTCGAAAGCCTTTTTCTCTTCGAAAATAGGCGCAGATCCTCAAGTAATTTATTTAGGCGAAGACGCTATTTGTTTTTATGTACAGAACCCCTAAAATTACTTAACTCGTACATTAAAAGCCCAAAAAATAGTACGTCTCTGGGTGCAGAACGCGAGTCAAAAGCCTGGCGAGATTTTTGGCGAACTTGGCGCCATTCCAAAATTAGAACCGCATCGAAATTACACGGGCACAACAATGATGGATTGATTTGATGAACAGAAGAAAAAGCATTGTAACATCGTTCTAACGGCACCGACGCTTTGACAACGCCGCCCTCCACCTCCTTCCGGTTTAGGCGAAAATTTATTCTACACGTGAGTCGATAATCGTCCACTGTTTTATGGAGTTGCATATGGACACCCTCACGTATTTTGAGTAACTTGTGTCTCTCCGTATCACAATCAGACCCCAGTGTCAACAGCATTGAAAACAAATCACCTCAGAAAATAAATTTTATCTGCAACAACAACTTTTTTCCTAGTCGAAGGGGGGATTACACACAAATCTGTAAATGTTTAAACTGTGATAATACTGGCGGCATTGGCCAACAACTATTGCTCCAATTCACAAAGTTAAACAAATACGTAACCAGGAAAAAAAGTAACCAACGTATAGCTGAATACGTAACCGCTAGAAACGTTCTGGCACACACACACAAACTATTATACGTAGCGAGGATGACAATGTATATTTGCTAGAATTCTGATACATTGTAGGCGGATTGCGAAATAACAATGCAGGTCAATTTAATGAAACATTTTCACGATTAAATAATCTTGGAAATAGATACTGAAAGAGTATTTTCAATAATTCGCAATTGGTATTCTATTCGTAAAACCACACGTGTATGCGCATAGGCGTACGCGGAAAGTTCATAAGGGGGGGTTACAGAGCTATAACTCATATATTCCTATATTAAATATACAAAATTCCACCGCAGCAGGTTACAACCCCCATCACACCCTTGCGTACACCAGTGTGTGTACGCTATCAACTACCGATGTGTGAAATCGGTGAACGAGGATGTTCGTTGTTAATGGGGAAAATTGTTCACTGAATGGTTTGACAGACCTATCGTTATCATTATAATATTCAACTATTAATCTTCATTGCTAGATAAAGGCATTGGCGTATGCAGGGGATTGATGTCAGAACCCCCCATTGCGATGAAATTTTGCATGTATATATATGAAGATGTAGCTCTGTAACAATGCTCTGCGCATGCCCATACTTATAAAGACCTTTCCACCCAAGATTATCCCCAGCAATTCGTTTGTATATAGTGTATATTGCAAATATTATATACTCATATACGCGCAGTTACGAGACGTATACAATAACAATAATTAACCAGACAATTATCATAATTAGCAATGTGTTGATTATAATTAATGCGAGGAATATGCGAATCACCCAATGGACATTCTACAGATAAGGGCAAGGCATTGGCGCACGCAGGGGAGTGTTGATGGGGTTATAACCCTCCCTCACTGCAATGAAATTTTCTATATTTAACATAGGAATATGTGAGTTGCAACTTTGTAATCCCCCCACTCACCATTGCCCATAACCCACACTTACGAACTTTCTGCGTAAGCCTATGGGACAAGGCGTCTGGTTTGGTAATTATTACATAATATTATCCACTATTACGGACATTCGTTCTATATCTGCGGACGTTTTAAATCCTAAATGTCTCTACATCTGCAGGTTTCCCAACAAGGAACAAAAAAAAAAAGAAGATTATATTTCGATTCGTAAGTTCGATGAAATTTTGGGATTCAATCGGAGAATGTCTACTTTCCGAGACTTCGTTCCGATTCGAATACGATTTTCTAATCGATTATCATCGAAATTAATCGATAGAAACGATACGATGTTCAACGAGTGTTACAGTATCGTTTCAATCATCTAACCCACGTTTGTCAACCAGGTTCCTATGAACGATCTAAAAAAATAAATCGTTGAATATCGATTTATGTACATTCCGATAACTTAATCGAAGATCAGAACCCTTTCTTTCCACATACTACTGCCACTGGTCAGAGGGTAATTAGGGTCAAATGCTTTTTCCACTTCAATTAAACCCGGTGATTACACGCTTGACAAGCGACGAGAACCCGAACGACATGACCCTGAGACGCGTGGGAAAAGAGACAATACTTCCAAGATCAAAATCCCATTACTTTGGCCATTACTTTCTCCATGTAATGTACCCCCTATGCCAAAATCAATTGCGGGCCATAGTTATGGACAACCTACTGCCCATAACTCGGAACGGGGACGAATATTTTGAATCCGGGGAGATTATCACGTGAAAGCGAAAGTGGAAATCCCACTTCGGTTTGGGCGCGCATTCGCGGTCTCGATCCAGTGCACCTGTACGTTGGATCTCGCGTTACCTGCCTGCATCACATGGTGCGACGCCGACACGCAATGCAAATTATTAAAACTGTGATAAACGATGACGTCACACGCCGAATGACTATTCAATAATAATAATAATAATAAACCATACGTTAAGTCACACCGTCCTATAACACATGTTCGTTAATTTGCAGCAAATTGCTGCTAAAGCCTTGTTTTACAGCAAAACCTTCACAACGGACACCTCTATTCAATAAACATTCTTTGGATTCCCAATCCTTGTTAACAAGGCTGTAGCCAGGGTTTAATTTCGGTCAAAATTGTACAGAACGTATTAATACAATCACAGCATGCAAGGCCGTAGCCAAGTCCCATTAAAAATTTAGTATCGAGTCAGATTGATCCCCTCCCCTCTTCTAGATACGGGCATGCTTGTTATCTCCCCAAATAGCGCGGATGGATGCTCGAATCCCATAATGCCGGCTATTCGCAGATTTCGTTGTATTAACACGACAATTAATCTCTGCATGTTGGGCCATTTCGATTGCGGATTATATATAGAATGGTAGTGATGAAAGGCGGCAACCGGCAAAAGTAACATTTTAACGGCAAATCAAGACATTTCTCTCACCTCTTGCCAGCGATCTTCTAGAGTTGGTTGAGAGCTGTAATAGCCAGTTTCGTGGACGGACTGAAGCTCACTAAAAATACTTTCACTGGGATAAATATCCATTTTCGGTAGACAATACAATACAAACAGCACATATAAGCCGCGCGATGGAGGTAGATGGAAACACAGGTAACGGTTTTGCCGATGGTTTGGCGTCAGATGAGCATGACCGTATCATATGTTGGCAAAAACTATTTCAGATAGGGTCCATATACGTCCCTGATAACTCAACGACTCATTGGGAATTTCAAGAGCACCCTACTTCACTGCGATCCACACCACATATCCCTTGCAACTGAACATTTCGCCGCTCAAAGCATCAGGCCATTGGCGCGTTTCCATATGACGTCGCCAAGATAATCGCCAAAAAAAAGCCAACGTTTTTCAGTCCATCAAAAAAAATTTTTTTCACTTAATTCATCCCGACAGCGTAATTGTTCGTCTGTACTTCCACATTTCTGTGTTTAATGTATTTTAACTTCAGCACGAAATTCGTTAAAAATTAACTCAATTAATTTAAATTAATTAAGTTTTTTGGCAAAATCATTCATTGAGGCGAAATTCATTCACTCATGGAATGAGATTGGGGATGGTAGTTCTCGTTCCCCTCCACTCTCCGGACACCTCTAAATTAATTGTAATTTTAAGATAATTTTTTCATAGCTACAATATTTACTTCAGCGTTGCGTACTACCAAAATAAACTGCTACAATGTATCCTATTTTAAATTATATGCACCCCAGGCATAGGCGCCCATACGAGTACTTCTAAGTGGGGGGGGGGCTGAAAAAATTTGAGTACTTCTAGAGCAGGCTGAGAAAAATTATTACTTTCTTCTCAAAGCTGTCAAAAATTTTAGTGAATGTACAAGATGCTAAAATGCTACAAAAATAATTGATACTGCTTGGCAATTAGTAATGAGCTAAAAAGTACCTTATTTTAAAGTAAATGCATAGCAGAATCGAATTTTTGGGGGTCTCGAACCCCCTCTGCCCCCTATATGGGCCCCATGCTACAGTCGGAGCTATAAATACAATTATAGGGCTGGAATACGGCAACAATTCACCACAATAAGCGACAGAAATTATAATATTTGAATATGGAAACACAACTGTAGACATAACTACGAATTATACGATTTAAATATGGCATCAGTTATGATCGGAACTGTGGAACGCCAAATCACTCGATCTTTTTCGAAGCTGCTTGAACTTCCCCATAATTTTTTAATTATTACGCCCCTGATAAGGACACATAGTTTGAAATTGATTAATTCGTGCATTTTTGGATAGCATTGATTTGTTTAAAGGATTATACGTTGCGATCTTATTATATGATCGATTAAATTACGATTAAGTTACGATTGTAACTTTCGATTGTTCTAGTTTCGTATATCGATTTTATTTGTTCTCATCGCTTTCATATCCATCTCCGTTCAGCGATTTTTCTCGGACTTCTTTTAATCTCTTTTCCATATCTTTCTAAATTAATTTTAATTTAAATAAAATAAACTACATCTTTTTACACCCATCAGCGGAGGATCCAAGCCTTTACTTACATTCGAATAGTTATAATGACTTATAAATAAAGAATGGACAATGACAGATGTAAAAAACGAGGATGGCAATTTTCTGACGCTTGGCGTTCAATTACAGCCGTTTAGGCGACATTCCACGTTTTGTTTAAAAAAATGGCGCCACACACGCCGCCAAACGGCAAAGCCATTTGAACAGAAATTTTCAAAACGATTTTTTTAAACGTCTGAACCTAAATTCACAAAAGTAAATAAAATAAAAAATAAAAATAAGTCGAAGTTCTATATTTTTCTTCTTTTCGTTGAAACTTAATTTGTTTCAAAAGAGATTAATTAATTGATTCATTTTATCTATACATTGGCAATGTTCAAGTCTTACGTAAGCACCCTTGGGGAGGTATAAAATGGCCCAAATGTTGCTTACATAATACTTGAACGCTCTCGTATGAGTACGCCAGCGTGGCTTTAAAAATTAGTCATTTCCAAATGTTCATCATCTCCCACTCCAATAATAAAAAAAAGAAGTCACAGTTCATTTATATATCATCATAAATGTGATAATGATGATATGTAATCATGAATTGGCGCTTTTTTTACTCGATGTGGGGAGGGAAGTTGAATAATTGGAGATGACTCATCTTTGAAGTCATGCCACGGCACTGATATGTACGTATACATATCTCGCACCTTTCGAGAGCTTTATTTCAGCCATACAGTGTCTTACCATTCAGTAGACATGAGCATAAAAGTAGACAGAAAATACATACGGGGGGAGCTACAGGCTTATAATGGGGAAGACGAAAAAGAGATACAACCAGGGACGGATTTTTAAGTAGGCACACAAAGCACAGGCCTAGGGGCGGCACTTATTAAGGGGCGGCATCAAAGTGCTTAAACATAAAATTGTCCAAACTCAACAATGTTGAAAAAATAATGTTTCTTTTAATTATTGCCCTGTTTCCCCAATAGCGATGACATATAAGCGATTACTTTAACTTGCCTGCAAATGCAAACCATAGAATCGAAAGACAAAGGGCCCTAAAAATTTTGAGCCCCGGGCATTTGCCCAGAGTGACCATTTATAAATCCAGGCTTAACACGTTTGTTATATATACTAATAGTAGAAGAATGAATAATAAAAAATTTGAACTGATAACGACAAAATTCATACAAGGATGCGTACGTGTTTTTTTCCCCAAATATACGAAATACACGTAAAAACATCAGAGGCTCCAGGATTCCAAACTAAAATTATTGTGGATTCAAAAAATGTCTCGAATTCACGAAGTCGGAGACTATGGTAGCAATAATTTCGAGTTGTATCTTATTAGTTTGAATAATTATATGAAAAATCTCCTTTACATATCAAATGTTAAGAGTATGATATGCGGTTTTTTTTTTTACCAAATATTCCTTTCTTTGTAAAGGAGGGAGGGGGCGGCAGTACAGGCTGTGCCTAAGGGCGGCAATTTTATAAATCCACTGGGTACAACTCCATATATATATATATATTCATGTGAGTATATGCAACATTTCATAGCAATGGAGGGAAAGGGTTACAACCCCATTAATACACTCTGCGTACGCCAATGGAGGCTACTTAATTGGCAAAATTCGCTAAACACGTCTAAAAGATGGGGCGCAAAAATGAAATGAGGGAATCCTAATTTACTGGGGTCCTTTAGACCTTACCCACTTTTACTTTTCAGTGGCTACGCCCTTGGTATCCATACGTTTATTAAGAACGCAATTTAGGCGTTTAGAAAGGACAGCAGCCATTTTTTTTTTTTTTAAGTGGAGTGGGGAAAAAGGGCGTTTTAAAGGGAAGTGGAGTCAATCATTATAGCGCTCCATCTCCCCTTAAACACTTCAAGACCACAAATATACCCCGAATGGATCCCTACTAAGGTGTCGATAGCCGTTAAGGGGCTATCTCCCATATAAAATGCAAATATACTGATCCGTTTTTTTGCAAATGAGATGAAATTAAATGAGCAAAGAAAAGCATCCTCACTTCTTCGTCATTTATAACTGCTGAAAAATTCATTTAAAATATATCTGTATCAGGAGACCAATTGTGCAATAGCAAGTAATATTATAAGTATAATAGCAAGACCACATAATCAGGGCCAATTTACGGCAAGGGCTCGAGGGTCCCGCGCCCGGGTTTCCCAAAACATTTATTTCAGAATTTTATTTAACATGACAAAATAGTAAATTCATGCAAAAAAAAAAATGTTTTTGCTTCAGATTTAAAATCCGAAACAATTCAGAGAAGTCATAGCTGGTATCTAATTACAACTAATATAACTATTACAACCACAGCTTCGAGAAATGGATAATAAAAGAGCAAAGTTTTCAAAAACATGAAATTGGTGCTCCAATGCCACACATTCTTGGCCAGTTTTACAATTTTAAAAACAATTTTAAACAATTTGTTAAATGTTAAACAATTTTCAAAACTTTTACAATTTTAGCTCTGCAAGTGCATCCTTCGTTGACGTGAAAGTGGGAACAAAAAGCATATTCTTGCCTGCAGTTTTACATAGGAATATTGTTTGTTTGTTTGCATTTTTATGGCGCAAGAGCATCTGGGCTGTACTGCGCCAAACATAGGAATAAGGATGCGGTCATTCTTAAGATGTATATCCAATACGTGCGTCAGCGGCCCCCAAAATGCAAGTTGGACCGGGGCCCCCCCCAATGTTCATAGTCGGCCCCCGCACACAACAGTAAGCATAGATATATGGCCGCCCTTAAATACACCATGAAAAGGGGGGGGGAGGCTCCAGCGCCCGTTATCACTCTGCTATGTATGCATTTTTTAGGTTGCTTTTATGGAAAATTAAAATGTGTTTTAAAAACAATGCCCTCCGCCATTTTGGAAAATCCACGTAAGCATTTAGGCATAGATATTATGTCCATTGGCGTACGCAGGGGGTATTGATGGGGGTCGTAACCCCCCATTGCAATGAAATTTTGTATATTTAACACAGGAATATATGAATTGTAGCTCTGTAACCCCCCCCCTCACTAAACCCCCTTACGAACTTTCTGCGTCCGCCTTTATGCATAGTATACCAAAACCTAATGGCATACAGACGAAATACAAAATAAAAGTTACTAGATGTCCCAACCTTGGTGTGCATTGACTACGTTCCTGTTCTACCATCCACGTAGTACAGTGCCTGTCGCTATGTAAAGGATGGTTCACCTTACTGATTTCGAATTTGTAATTGATTCTTCAATCTTTAATTCGAGATAAATACGGAAATATACAATTACTAAGTAAACCGTAATTTAATCAAGATTTATTTTCAGAATTTTTGAATTTAAACGATTACTCTTAAATTTGATTTTTATGAAAGCCTGTTCTTATGCACGAAATTTATATTAAAAAAATCTTGTTTACAAAAATGTGCTACATATTTTAACTCTCAAATGCATGTACATTTGAAATATGTAATAAAAAAATATGCAATTTTTGAAGCGACTTTGATGAAAAAAAATCAGAGAAAACAAAAACTTTGTCTTCTTAATTTTTACCTTAAACCCCAGTGATATTGACTCCACTCTTAAAATCCTTCCAAAATGCAATCACACTCGCCTCATAACCTTTCATGGCTGCAAACTTTATAAAGCTACACCCCAAATAATGGGTTGGAAAGAGTGCTTCTATAACGCCACCCAAATTTGGGGGCCTTCAAACAAAGAACACAAATGAACGTAATGTATAAAGCAGTGGTTCTGAATTAGTTTACATCGCGGACACTTTGAATCTTTCTTTCGGTCGGCGATGCCAAAAGATATGAAAACAAAATTATCTTTCAGGCTATATAGGCAGTAGCATAACTAGCGGGGGGGAGGGACTTATCTCCCCCTAGAGATGTTCTGATTCAATGAAATAGCATTGAGGTAAGAGCTTTAGCCGCCTATAGAAAAGCGCGAGTACAGAAATCTTTCAAGGTGGTGAGATGTAAAGTGCACTTAAATACTAAATTAGAACGACAGAAGCTCATTAGGAAACAAGTAAGTAAGAGGGTGGATTTAAAGAAATTAAAAGAAAATACCGAGGCATTCAAGTTGGAATTAAAAAATCGCTTTTCTGCACTGGAAGGACTTATTGATGAAAGTGATATCTCAGAAGCAAATGAAAACATTGTTAAGACAATAGTTGAAACTGCTGGGGAAATTGGTGGTGTAACCTGTAAAAAGCACAATAGCAAATTATCTGAGAAGACGAAACAGCTCATGAAAAGGCGAAGAGATATGGTG
>QLNU02014176.1:175499565-175521057 GCA_006491805.2 Dysdera silvatica | reverse complement strand
CATCCAAGTTGACCCCATGACGCAACCTCAGAACGTAGAATAAAGGGATTTTCTAGTTCAGAGAACTTAAAAGTAGAATTTGATATCTTATTTTCATAGTCATCTGAAAAATGGCAGTTTTCAGTTTCAAATGATTTAAATGTTGGATTCTCGTGCGCTTTATTTATTTATTTATTTATTTATTTAATATTAAAAAGGCCCAATGCGATAAAGACCTAACGCCATTTCAAACACAACTGGAGAAAGAGCATTTTCAGTGTTATGACGAGTAAAAAATTATTTACGGAATTCCTTGGCCAAAATTAAGTTACCTCGCTGCATAGTTTGTAGAAAAAGATGTTTTAGATCAGAGGTCGCCAACCGGTGGTCCGTAAACCTCTGATGGTCCACAGAAAAATCTGGATATTATTTGCATTTTAATGTTTTATTAATAATAAAACAAAAATAATATTCTAAGAAATTCTCATATTCTGAATGACAATTTCCACCTTTATATTGCACTAAATTCACGAAATGTGGTCCGCGGGATTTAAAATTATGAATTTAGTGGTCCGTGAGGTCCGAAAGGTTAGCGACCTCAGCCCCTAGATCAGGTGGTCGACAATTTTTTGAAGATGTTGTGCCAAAGCAATGCTGCACTCGCCTTCCGGGTGCCAACCTACAATAGGAGAAGGTACAAATTAATAATTCAAGAAGATAGAAATTAATAATTTAAGAAGATGAAAATTAATAATTTAAGAAGATGAAAATTAATAATTTAAGAAGATGAAAATTAATAATTTAAGAAGATGAAAATTAATAGTAATTTAAAAAGACAAATTAATAATCAGCAATTCTAGAAGGTATAAATTAATAATTAGTAATTCTAGAAGGTATAAATTAATAATCAGCAATTCTAGGAGGTATAAATTAATAATTAGTAATTTAATAAGATATAAATTAATAATTAGGAATTTAATAAGGTATAAATTAATAATTAGGAATTTAATAGGGTATAAATTAATAATTAGGAATTTAATAAGACAAATCAATAATTCGAATTCTAGTAGGTATCAGGAGCGTGCTTACGGCTTTAGCGGCCCTGGTCAAAACAGATTTTAGCGGCCCTCAAAAATGTTTTAACGTAACACAACGAAAAAAAACAAAAAAACAAACCAGCTGACCAGGGTTTAGCATTATAAAATAAAGTTTTTCACTAGTACGTATAAATACCAAAGGTAAAGAGAAGTTAATAAAGTTAAATTAAAAATAAACATTTTTAAACAAAGTTAGCTAATGATATGTCAATCACTTGGCATTTCTTGCTTCGTTTTGATGTTATGGACAAATGAAAGGGTTTTATTTAGGTCTACTGCGCATTATAAACACAAAGAAATACCAGTACAACGTAATTATAAATTTCTGCTTCTCAGAACTTTGCGATAAGTGCTTTTTTTTTATTGTTGTTGTTGTTGTTGTTGGCAGACGCCGGGAATCTGCGTCTGTAGTAGCTATATGGCCACCATATAACAAACGTGATAACTTGCATAGTCTACTGATACACTGATTGGTCAGCGAGGTAAACGGTCTAACGTGACCTCCTAAACGCGGTATATTTACACATGGCCAGATCTCAGATCCAAACCCAACCGCACGAACTAAAGATCGTAAACCGTTAATGGAGAGAGCAAAAGTTAGACTCCGTGCTTCTCCGATGTCGTATTTTAAAAACTTGCTTTACTGATTAATTAAATTTATTTTGGCAACACTAATAATAATTTCAAGAAACTACAATACACTCCTGTTTTTATGAACTACATTGCAATAATTTTACGAACTTTTTTTAGTGTTCGTGAGAGTTCGTCAGATCAGGAGTTCAACTGTATTTATTTATGTTTTAGGTCATTTAGAGCAACGGTCGCCAACCAGTCGCCAAAGCGAGAGAATTGTGGTGGTCCGTAATAAAATCTGGACATTATTTGCATTTTTAATGTTTTATTAATAATAAAACAAAAATAATATTCTAAGAAATTCTAATATTCTGAATGACAATTGTCGCGATTATATTGCACTAGATTCATGAAATGTACTTGATAGGTTCCTAAACGTTTAAGTACTAATTTCTAACTTTCTGTTAAAATAATTAATTGTGAATTTTTATATCTATAATGAATTTGAGATAATTATAGGTAATTAGTGAAAAAACCCTCATTTGCCTCAATGCGGATAAGAGGAGAAGCCCTGTATTTATCTTTTTAAAAAAATTCATATTAATGGACCGCGGGATTTAAAATTATGAATTTAGTGGTCCGTGAGGTCCGAAAAGGCTGGCAACCCCTGGGATTTCGAGGTATGTGTCTCCGTGTGACGTCATCATCACCACCATTATCAAAGAAAATAAAGAGTCTTAACGTTAAAATTTTATTTTAATATAGTTTATCTATTGAAACAAATATATTTATGTATTTTTTATAATAATTTATACACTGTGTGTGTGAATTGCCCATAGCGATTTCACAAGAACCTGAAAGTATATTGACATAGCAGCACTATATTTGGCGGCAGTATAGCCCAGATGCTCTTTGCGCCATAAAAAGCCACAACAAACATAGCAAGGCTGAACTCAATACGCTCTATATTTGTTGGAATCGTTGTGCTGTTGAATAACAAATAAAAAAGAAATAACAAATTTCACTGTATTTCATTGGCGTACTCAGGGGGTGTTGATGGGAGTTATAACCCCTCATTGCTATGAAATTTTGTATATGTAACGTATGAATATATGTTGTAACTCTGTAACCCTTCCATTGGGCCTGCAACAGCCCTATGAATTTTTTACTTACGTATTTATATACAGTTTTGAATGTATTTATATATAAAATATGTATATATGTACTGTATTTATATATTGATTTGAATATTTATTACGTCTGACTATGACTTATAGCAGACAGAGATTTGAAAACGTCATTGTTATTGCTTTATTTAAAAGCAGTGGTGAATCTAACCTCAAGGTGTAAGTGGGCTATTGCCCCCCCACCCCATTGCTCCGCACATGGCATGCATTTGTAATTTTTGTTCTTTTAGTGGGGGGGCAAATCTCCAAAAGCAAATTCGGAGGGACGCCCTTCGTGACCTCTCCAAAAAAAACCAATAAATTACCCTTATTACAAGTTTCTGTGATATGGCTTTACATTAATTTTACAGCTTTTCAGTCCCTCTCCCCGAAAATGTTTCTGGATCCACCTTTAGCTAAGCTACTACGGTATATCTAAACGCTTAAATAATAATATTTAATAATTATAAATATATTATAATAAATATTGAATAAATATATTATATAAATATTATAATAAATATTTAATAATTTAACTTCGTGCTTTAACTTGTTCGATATTTAATTGCAGCATATTTATGCAGTGGCAATAGTACAAATGTAACGGTAGTCAAGTAATTTAGGTAGCAGTTACCGCAGTATTTATCCAGTAATGGTAATAACAGCCCTGGAATTGTGTAATACTATATTTATTAAATACTGTAATAAGTTTTTGGTACTATATTTATTATATAAATGATAGTACTGTGAATGCAATTGATTGTAGTGTTTATGCAATACCAGTAGCAACAATATCAATGTAATTATATTAGTAATAATAAACAGCAGCCATGTAATTGTAGTAGTAGCAGCAGTAGCAATGTAATTGTGGTAATAACAATAATGAAGTACTCGAAATTGTTGTAATAACAGTAACGATGTAATTGCAGTAGTAACAGCAGTAGCAATGTAATTGTGGCAATAACAATAGTGAAGTACTCGAAATTGTTGTAATAACAGTAACAATGTAATTGTAGTAGTAGCAGCAGTAGCAAGTAGTGGTAAAACAAATGCAACAATGTAGTAACAATGAGTTTTCAATAGTATTTATGCAATTACTATGGGATATATTATTTTATTTCTTTTGATATAACATGTATCTGTATCATGAAAAACATGATACTCATGATTATCAAAATCATGAACATTATGAAAAACATGATACCTTTTCAGTGATATCAGAATCAGGTTTAATATTATGTATTTAATAAATAATTTAATGTACCAAGAAAAATTAAGGGATTTTCCACGTATCTACTAATTTCCATAGCGTTAAAGAAGCTTAGGTTAATAAATAATAATAATGATAATTATTAATGTCATATGTATTCATGTTCAGTATATGTGGTATTTTACCTTACGTAATAAAATTAAGAATTTTTGATTAATATTTAATTTGCTAATAATGATAATAATTAATTTTTTTTTTATTTCTACATGAATATTTTTGACAGAAATGTTAGAAAATGGGAAACGATGGCTGGAAATATTCGGGTAATTGCAGTTTGGAAATAGTCCCTATTCTCGCCAAAAAAAAATCTACTTGAAGGCGGGTGAGTTTTAGCAGCCATATCGCCCCTCCACGACCGCAAAAACTCTCATAAAAACCAAGACGCAGAAAAGAAGGAGCGAGCTGTATACAGAATTGGTAGGAATGGGGCGCGGGAGGGGCGCAGAGGGGCGTAAGACCATCAAATGAGGACAGCCCCAATTAAGAGATCCTCAGAGAAAAGCCGGAGAGTGAAATCTATGACTCTCATATTCGGGATGGAATTGGGAGATGAGGAAGAACTCTCTCTCTCTCTTCTTAGATGAATGACTTTTCTTTTTTTTCTTTCCTTTTTTCAATAAAACCGGTGAAATATATGAATATGAGTTATATCCAGAGGCGTAGATAGGGGTCGGTTTTGGGAGTTATCGCAATGAAATTTTGTCTATTTAACATAAGAATATATGAGTTTTAGCTTTGTAACCGCGCCCATTAAGCCCATAACCCTCCCCTTATGGACTTTCTGTCTACGCCACTGGTCATATCGTTCTGTGTAAAAGTATTGCAGTTATATCGATACTTTACCAGTCTTATAATTGCATCCTTAAAAAAAAAAAAAAATACAGGAGCAGATGATATAAATTTATAAATTTGTTTTGGTGTATACAATAACACGGGTGGGACAGCAGCGAGATGGATGATGATTGGGCAGAAGGATGATGTGGCAATTTAAATGCACCAATCACATCGATCCTATTAATGAGCTTGTCGATAGACACAACGTCAACAAATAACTTAATGATTTGCAACGTTGCATTGTTCTTTACAATGGGGTTTCACGTTTTCAAAATCATTATTGTTAATTCCCTTGATTAATCGCTGTGATTAACTAACTAATCACTGTGTCAAGCCGTTAAGGGCTGTATTTTTTTTTATATGATTTATATAACATAGATTTTTAACCGACGCCCTTTAAGAAGAGTTCACAAAATATTGTTGCGCCCATTTTGACTGCAAAATAAAAAAATAAATAAAAAATAAATTATATACTAGACCTTCATATAGTATTTAAATTTTCGATAACTTGGGTACAGTCCCGTACACAAAAAAAAATAAAAAATAAAAAAGGGTTCTTTTTCTGAAAATGGGGATGGGGGTTGATGGATTTTTTTTTCTCGCATAAGGAATTCATAATACTGTTGTTTACAAATTTGGGAGGGGTTTAACCCCTTCCTTGTGCACGGCCTTGCTTGGATAAATGTATATACAATCGACAGATAAACCTTGTTTATCTGTGGTTTTACGGCTCAAGGTCTACAGTGGTCATGCTGTGCAGCGACCAACTGTTTTCCGAGGAATCCAAACCTCTGGACCTACAATTTTCCGAGGAATCCGAACCTCTTGGACCTACAGTTTTCCGAGGAATCCGAACCTCTTAAGGCATAGGGAACCAAACTCCGGACTACAATGAACAGTGCTAGACAGATAAATATAGGTGCGTTAGCTGCGAGATTAAGGGGGAAGCTATAGTTTCCGCCCCAATATTCCGCGCATGCTATTTATTTGTAATTTCCGCTTCTGCGGGACGTGGGTGGGGGATAACTTGTTTTATAGGGGACTAAGTCATCCTAGCGCCCGAGTTACGCCCCTGCCTGGGCGACAGTTTAGGGTACAGATGTTCCAGGAAAGCCTATCAATTTTTTTTTTTTTTTAACACAACCTATTCAAATTTGAGGGCGCACGTAGCAGTTGCTTCGGCTGGACGACGTACCCGGTTCAAATCAATGGTGAGACGGATTGAGATTGCCGAATTAGCGAAAAAAGTGCGGGCTATTGGAAGTAGAAAAACTTTATTTTTTTCATTAGTTATAATTTTCAGTAAAGCTTTCATAAAGTATATAGCCTGCATAATTTTTGTTTAATTCTGGTTTTAAAAAATTAATTAATTTTGAATTTAAAGAGATTATGAGATTGTTTTTTAATTTGAGAAATGAGTCAAAATCAAAGTAAAGAGAAGAAAAGAGGATATCGTTTCCACTGGAGTTAATTTCATGGGCTGCCTTTATTAGACATTGTCTTTGTTGTTGTGGCTTCGAGTGTTGCATTAATTGTTGCTATGGAGACGCGAGCGAAGATATGTAGACTTGTAGTTCTAAAAATAGCTCTCAATAGCAGTAAACTGGGTAATTCTAAAAATAGCTATTTAAAAATAGCTCTCAATATCACTAAACTAAGGAATTCTAAAAATAGCTTTCAATATCACTAAACTAGGGAATTCTAAAAATAGCTATTTAAAAATGGCTCTCAATATCACTAAACTAGGTAATTCTAAAAATGGCTATTTAAAAATAGCTATCAATATCACTAAACAAACAATAAATAATTTAAACTACGACGAGTGCCTGTACGCAATAACCTCAAATTCGAAAAATCTAGAATTGTGCGGAAAGACCATTTCTGGGTACCTGGTCGCCTGGTGTGTGCCATAGAGCTATTGCCGCACCTTTGATTACTATTATGGTTACATGGCGACTGTGGCTCCCACCCTGTGTGGGTTCATGAATACACCCACACACTAACCAGAACCGACGCTGCATATACGTATATCATCATCATCATCATATTCAACCATTATCTATCCACTGCTGGATGAAGGTCTCTCCAAATGCTTTCCACACAAGTCTATCCTGAGCAATTCGCTTCTACGAATTCCTTAGTATTCCCACGCATTGCTAAATATACGTATATGCACTATCAAAAGTGTGGAAAATTCTTTCGATTTTATAAGACAAGAATCGTTTGATCTCCTCATTTTCGTGGCTTGTAATCAACTAACGCTATGTGAAATCTTCCCACCATTATTACATTGTCTTCTTACCCAGTGTATCGTGAATGATCTACATGCAGCCTAAATAGGCAGGCAACCGGAATTACACTGAAATTAAATAACACAAAAATTAAAGTTCTTCAGTCTGTTGACAATGATGGGAATGACTTTCATTTATCGTTCGGTTGTTTTGCAAAATTTGATAAAACTGCGTGCTAAAAATTAAAAAAACTTCCTCCCAGTAGAAGCTGCTTTTTACTGTGGTATTGTTTTATGTGTGAGAATTTCAAGCAACAGATGGTTTTTGACATGACTTTTCAGGGCAAGTGATGACAACAGTTCCCATGGAAGGCGTTGTTGCATCACTAATGTCTTTGCATAAAATTTTATGCTGACCGTTTTTTCTCCTATTTTTTTTTTTTATTGGCCGTGCCCTAGTCCCAATTTTCTCTGGCCCACTACGCTAACCTCACACCTGCCAAACCTCATGATTAAATAATATAATAGTTGCCAAACCTCATGATTAAATAATATAATAGTTGCCAAACCTGTGATGATAATCTTATAGTTGCCAAACCTGTGATGATAATCTTATAGTTGCCAAACCTGTGATGATAATCTAATAGTTGCCAAACCTGTGATGATAATCTAATAGTTGCCAAACCTGTGATGATAATCTAATAGTTGCCAAACCTGTGATGATAATCTAATAGTTACCAAACCTGTGATGATAATCTAATAGTTGCCAAACCTATGATGATAATCTAATAGTTGCCAAACCTGTGATGATAATCTAATAGTTGCCAAACCTGTGATGATTATATAAATAACCTAATGATTGCCAAACCTCTCTCTCTGTGATAATTATATAAATAAATATCTTACATACAGGGTTCCTAGGGAAGTCCGAATGAATGAATGAATGTATGTGTGTGTGTCTGTGTGTGCGTGCGAAGCGGCTAATAACTTTTGAACGAAGAAAGCTCTTGCACCAAAAGTTAGGTATTGGTATAGTAAAATGACTATGCACTATCAGATGAGATGAATAGCAGCGCCCCTGGTGGCGAATTGAGGAAGTTAAAAATTTTATTTCGAAAAATAATAAAGATAGAGAAATATTTTCAATTAGGAAGTTGTAGAGCGTCTTTCAGTTAGTAAGGAAAGATAGGCGACTCACATTCAATAAGTACACATACTGCTACAAAGTGTGGTGTTTTAGGAGTTTTAATGCAGCCCTTTCAGTTAAAACAACTTTGGCGCAGTGCAGCCCAGATGCTCTTGCGCCCTAAAACATCCATCCATCTACTTTCAGTTAATGCTTTCTGGTCTTTTAGAAGTTGAGTTGAAGACCTTAAAGGAGAGAAATCATAGTTTTAAGAACTTCAATCCAACTTTTAGAAACACCAGAAAGCATTAAGTGAAAGCAATGAGTAAAAATGTAAAATGAGTAAAATGAGTAGTGAGTTAAGTGAAAGCAACGAGTTGAAACTTCTGGAACACCTCACTTTGTGGCAGTATGTGTACATATTGTATGTGAGCTCTGTATCTTTTTTTTACCAACTGAAGGACGCTCTACAACTTTTCTTGCAACAACTTACAACAGATCCTGTAAGAAGAAAAAAACGAATTATTAATTTTCCAATGCTAAACGTTGCGTTATGAAACCGGAAGTGTACAACAAAATGGCGGTCGATGCGTCGGCCTGTGAATCTAGGAGTTCTAGTTATCTATCTTTTTAATATGTTGATATCTGTACTCATAGGCGTACGCAGAAAGTTCGTAAGGGGGTTATAGGCTCAATGGGGGGTTACAGAGCTACAACTCGCATATTTCTATATTAAATATACAAAATTTCATCGCAATGGGGGGGTACAACTCCCATCAACACCCCCTGCGTACGCCAATGTCTGTACTCCAAATGTTTGTTGTCTTTTTAACATTTTTATAGCAATTTTTCCTTTATTAAATATTTTTATAGCGAAGTAAATTTTTTAACATGTCTGTATTAAAATAAATTATTTTATAATTATTTTATAATTAGCGATGTATGCATATTTTTCCACAAAGATAAAAGGGCTGCAGTCCTAGAGCGCCCATATTTGAAAGAGTACTTTATATCCATGCTTTTAAAAACCTTTATTTTGTGATGATTTAAATATCCCAACAGTATAAGCACAATTTTATTAATTATACAATATGGTGGTGTTTTATGTTCTGTTTCCACCCCTCTCTCTTTCATCGACTAGTCCGGGGAGGGGGGGCTTGAACGTATTAAATTTCGCAAATTTGAAAGGTAGCTGTCTTATGTAAAAAGTCAATCCTAATGTCAACCAAGTTGACACCTCCTGGTTTACATATAATATTTTTATATTCTTCATCAACACTTCTCTCCCTAATGGTAAGTTTAGATCAATGAACATATCTACATCGATATATAACTTTATGACATCGATTAAATTACAATGTGTAAAAATAAACGGTCTTCATCGATATTTGACGTCACATTCAATGGAATACACTTCAGCATCAACTGCCTCCAAACATCGTCACTGCTGATTTCCCTTTCTTTTAAATATTATTTTTTAAATGAGAGATCCGAGAAGCAGGGGAATTAATCAATTACCCGAAATATATGAGCCAGTTAAGCTTGAAAGTACCCGTAATGATCGTATACACACACATCAGTGACGTTTCAAGAGAACCTCAGGCAATCAGAAATACATGAAATTGATTTTTGAAGTCTTTACTTGTCCCGATGGAGGAACAGCATTTATGCAAATGTAGCTCATTTTCCGCCAATCAGAATGCTGTTCAGACTTGTTTCCCTCGAAGGAAGTGTATGTGTGTGTGGGGATGTGCAAGGTTTAAATGGTCACCCCCCCCAGGGCTTTAAATCAAGAGGATGCCATTTCCAGGACGGGTGGGGAGACAGACTTCCTGAACTACACTAATTTAGGAAGTGCTGCACCCCCTTTTATAACGAAATAAATTCGACACCAAATATAACAACATTATTCCAGCCGAAAATTAAACGCTATACATATATTCTATAACCACACTATACTATATTCTATAACTACACTATACTATATTCTATAACTACACTATGCTATATTCTATAACTACACTATACTATATTCTATAACTACACTATACTATATTCTATAACTGCGTTATACTATATTCTATAACTACATTATGCTATATTCTATAACTACACTATACTGTATTCTATAACTACACTATACTATATTCTATAACAGAGGTTTGCGAATTGTTAGGCGCGAGACATTTTTTGTATACAATATTATTTTTTTAATTCGAATCAAATGATGATTGACGTGTTTAAGAGCTGAAATATTATTTTGTGTTAAGCTATATAGATACATTGAATTTATTTAAATAAGACTATTCTAATTCGAACGATATATTCATTTTCTTATAAAGAAAATGTTACAATAAGCATACATATTCTAAAATCTCTGTTATGCCTCTGGGGAAGCGTTCAAGTATTACGTAAGCAATATTTTGGCCATTTCAACCCCCACCCTTATTAAGCAAAAATTAACATTGGCTAACATAGGAAAATAAGACCAACGCCCCCCCTTCCCCCCACAAATACTTACGTAACACTTGAACGTTTCCTAGTTGCGTTAAGTAAGATTAGGCGGCAAAATCGTCAGTTATTGACGATTTAAAGCTGCATCTCATTAAGATTACCTCTGGCTTTCTCTATTGCAATGGAATCAAACCCAGAAACATCATCTACTTCAGAACTAGTACTATGACTATTTGATTCATAATCTAACCACCTTCTTTAGTTATTTCTATTTCTTTCTTTTCCAACTTTCTTCTCCAATCTTTCTTTTAACGGTCTTCTGTTTTCTGCAGTGGTTAAGACAAGTGCCTATTTCTTCATTGCCTTTCCTTTTTTCTTTATTTAATTTTGGAATTGGAGATATTGCATGCAAATATTTCGATGGAGTTACAATATTATTTTGAGGCAAACCTTGATTGCTGTATGGCTGTGGATCCTCAAGGTCTTTGTGCTTTAGGCTCAAGTGCATGTTTATGCGATGGTTCCATTCTCAATAATGACGAAAAAAAAAAGAATTTGGAGAGCTTTTTTATGAATTTGGCGGATTTTTTGAAAACTTTGATGATATTTTTATGTATTTGTAAGAAAAGAAAATTATAATTAAATTGGAGACATTTGACTAGGATTTGCGATTATATTTAACGGCATTTGGTGCAAAATAGCGAAAACTAGGGGGGGGGGGTGCGCAATCTATACCGCATGCGGCATGTAATCCGGATTTATCCTATGACAAATGGAATTTGCCAATTGGGCGGCTCCTATTTGAGTCGGGGTCTCTAAGCCCAGATCTAGTTGGCCCACCCGTTAAGATAACACTGCCGGAGGTCCTCTGAGAATTATAGCTGGCTTAACATATTCTCTGAACAACGATGCTTTTACAAACGACGAAGTATTGGCGCAGTAGAACTTTAGCTTTCCTTACGTCAAATTATAAATAAATCAATGACCAAGTTTCATGTGCTCCATGGCCGCGGTTTTAGCTACAGACAGGAGGGAATTGGGTCCTCTCAAAGGGCGAATACCTTGGATTATCTGAGGGCGCGAGTCCTATAGCCCATGAGGGCGCGAGTCCTATTAGCCCATGAGGGCGCACCGGCGGCCCATTTCACTCCTGGCTACAGAGTCAATAAAGCCCCTTTTAATTTAATCACAGAATAAGAATTTTTATTCAGAAGTTCAGCTTCGATATGTTAAGCTGTAACGCTGCTAATATTTCGAGGTGGGGGGGGGCGTAGCTCCTAAAGTATCCCCGGAGTAAACGTAACTAGGGCCATGCGCAATATTTCAAAAAGAGGGGAGGTGGGGTCTTTGAAGAAAAAAAGGGACCTGTTTTGGTGGAAGCATAATTTTCTCCTGTAACGAATTTTATTTTACAGTTAGTAATATCGTTCAAGAGGGGGCGTTTAATCCGCAAACTCCCACCCTTGTGCACGGCCCTGAACATAGATAATGTTGACAATCATTCAAAAAGAGCTATTTCTTATCTTATACTTCTTACATCCGTTACATTCTTTGCATATCTTTACATCCTTTGATCATAGACATGTAAATACGGACAATGACGGCAGGATCTTTACTCCTTAGGAGAATCTAGGCGGCCGCCTAAGGCGTAAATATCCTAGCGACGTATTCCAATAACATACTAATTATTTTTAGCCTTTACACGGGGCCACACTCCTTTTCGGGTGGAAATTTTACGTTCTGCCTGGGGCACATGCAACTCTTGTGCCAACCCTGAACGAAGGGGAAATATATCTCCATCAAATGTTCCTTTTCATTAGGCATAGTTCATCATTAAGTTGGGGGGGGGATATTTTTTTTTTCCAAAAATTAAGGAGGAGGGGGGATAGCGTGGAAAGTGACAGCTTTAAAGGGGTGCAAAAGGTCACGTGACCGCCTGACAATTTCATAGGGTGTATTTCAAAAATGAGGGCGTGAGTTGGAAGACTACTTCCTCTACTTATGTCATCAGTGGATCCCTGACATCAGCGGGGGAAAGACCGGGAAGAAGGAAGTCGAAGTGAGCTCTTCGTCATTATCTTCATCTTCTCATTCGCTATGAAGAAGCGGAAAAAAAAATGTCGTGTTCCTGTGTCTGTCAACGAAGCTAAGTGCGGCTGCCGAAATCATGGTCGTGTAGTCCTTTTTTCTGTGACGAGCTTATCTATCTATATTAGGTTGAGAACTTCGGGGGCACGCATTCATTTAGTTTAATTAATCATAGGTCCCAATCCATTGCTGTAAATCAGCAGAATACGAGTTTTTCTTCGTTAATTGGTTATTTACCAGAGTCAGTTTGGGCGAATCCCTGTTCTTCGGAGCGATTTTGTACGAAACATATTGGAATATTATCGAATGATGGTGATAATGATGTTATTGTTGGTGATTATGAATTAATATTGATCAAATGAGGATCATAATTTAAGTATCCTGATAACCCTCTACCTCTGATCTGTATCAATATCGTATGTAATCAATATGTATCAATATCGTATGTAATCAATATGCATCAATATCGTATGTAATCAATATGCATCAACATCGTATGTAATCAATATGTATCAATATCGTATGTAATCAATATGCATCAATATCGTATGTAATCAATATGCATCAATATCGTATGTAATCAATATGCATCAATATCGCATGTAATCAATATTCATCAATATCGCATGTAATCAATATGCATCAATATCGTATGTAATCAATATGCATCAATATCGTATGTAATCAACATGCATCCATATCGTATGTAATCAACATGCATCCATATCGTATGTAATCAATATGCATCCATATCGTATGTAATCAATATGCATCCATATCGTATGTAATCAATATGCATCCATATCGTATGTAATCAATATGTATCAATATCGTATGTAAGGAACTGAATTATATATATAACGCCCAATCTCAATTTAAATTTTCATTCAATTTATTTATTTATTTATTTATTTTGCGTTCCCAGACTTTATGACTTGTCAGTGGACGGGAATTTTATTGGGACCTCTGAACTATGATATATATTGACATACACAGATTGACCAAGCATGCTGGAGTTCGAATTAGGGCTTGTAATGCAGAATGTTATTAAATACAAGAAGGGTTCATGCCGCTTAAAATATTTATTGGGACATTTGATGTTTAGAGTAGTTCATTAAAAGGCCAAAAGATTCAAAAATCAGCATGCAATGTTAAAAGAATTTAATACGCTGTTTTGGCGGAGTCGCTAATGATACGTGTGAACACATCGATGGTAAATGGGAGACTGCACATTATTTTAGAATTCGGAACGCAATTACACACGCTGTTGCCAAATATGCAAAGTCAAATACAGTAGTTATAAAAATATCAAATAAAAATCTGTATTATTGCCAACTGATAAAACAAAAATAAAAGAAAACAATTTGGAATGTTGACAGTTTTAGAAACTGAAATTATTATGGTTGCGTTTTTTGGTATCTCAAGTGGCAACGACCAAGGAAGCCAATAAAACGAACAAGTGGTATTTCTATTGTAGAAGCCCGCAGGATGAACTGAGTTCAAAAACTATAGTTCAGCCTCAAAATAAACATTAAACCTATATTAATTTTGTATTTGTGTACATTTGTACAATCAATAGTTCGTTAGCAAGATAATGTAAATTTAACTTAAACAAATTAATGTAAATTACAGTATCAAGTTTCAAACGCTCTTTACGTAGAGGACCCTAAAATTGTGTCTGTAAATCTTGAGGAGATGGTGCTAAGAGCCCAAAAATTATTAATTATTATATACATTTATTAGTTAAATTATTAGTTTGAAACTATTTGAAAATTCATTTAATATATAAAAAGTTAAGTGTGTGATAAGCGTGATTTCGCTTTGTTTTTTTCCAAAAATACTCCATACTTTTTAAGGGCGGAAGGTGGATAACAATATAGCCCCTCAGGGGGCTGCAATTTTCTAAATCTGGCACTACGTGAGTGAATGCATCTATTTAAAATAAATGGAATAAAGGGAAATAAAATCAATTTAATCTTATAACAAATAATTAGAAACGTAATATATAAATTATAAATAAATAATCTTAATAAGATTTAATAAAAAAGTCAGCTTTTAATAAAATGCAATTTGCAATAAATCTTAACAAATCGATGAAGGGGAGGCATGTTGGTCGTAAAATTACGATTATTTACGTAAAGGAAGTAATAAATCGCCAATATTACGATAATTATCGTCAGCTGTTCGCCACAACCACGTGTAAGAAGAGTATCAGCAAGACTAAAAAAGAAAAATAATTAGAAATAAATTACAACTAAGCGAAAAAATACGACGAAAGCATTTATTTATTTTTCTCCACTTTTCATTTGAATCGATCCGCAAAATATTCGACACTGTGGAATCTTTGGAATGACGTCATCGCTGATGACTAGATACTTGCTAAGCTTTGGCTAAGTTTGGAATTGTGTGGAATGGAGTCAGAATAACCAGTGTTTCCATCATCATCATTTAAAATTAATTTCACATGTAATTAAAATTTATCTACCTTGATATATTGAGCATTCTATAGAATTTTTATAAACTGTATTTTGTGAGCACTGTTCTATAAAAAGTTCTCTATAGTTTATAGAACTAGAGTATAGTTTTATGAAATTCTATAGAATCATCTACCTTTTTTTAAACGAACTCTATAGAACGCGAACCATAAGGTTGCTGAATGTTTTGTTTGTTTGTTTGTTTTTTGGTTTTACGGCTCAAAGACTACAGTGGTCATGCTGCGCCGGGACCTACTGTTTTCCGAGGAATCCGAACCTCTTATGGCCTAGGGAACCAAACCCCGGACTACAGTGAGCAGTGCGATCTTTGAGTTGCTGAATGTAATACACAGATAATGCGTGCAAGCAAGCGTTATGTACAAAAAAAAAAGTACAATCAGAATATACATCACCAGGTAAAAAAATAATGCTGCAGTGGTGCAAAATTTGGAAATCTGCAGTTATTTTTCAAACGGTAGTTAAAAATGCACAATATATTTTATTTGTACAGACAGTCCATCCTTTATGCAGCCAAACCTCGTTAATCCGAACATTCATCATGACAAAAAATTTATTCGTATTAAAAAAAATTTATTTGTATTAAAAAAAAATTATTCGTATTGTAAAAAATTTATTCGACAAAAAATTTATTCGTATTAAAATTAAATTCGCCTTATCCAGAAAGGATGGCACCGTAGTACTAATAGTAAATTATTTAAATTTTTCTATGGGAATTCAAGAAATAATTCGTATTAAAAGCAATTCGTATTAACGAGATTCGGCTGTACAAATGTTGCAACACAAATTTTAAGTAGTGTCAGGTCTGAGAACTAATTTTTGGTTCACAATTTACTATGTATTTATATATAAGTTCAACAGTTTTCCAAAGTGCCTTACTCTGTAGAGCTTTCTGAGGATTTAAGAGATTGGTCCTCAAACTAGATGGGTGGATGAAATAAGAAAACAGGTTGGGGTGACGTGGAAGCGAATTGCTCAGGATAGACTTGTGTGGAAAGCATTTGGAGAGACCTTCATCCAGCAGTGGATAGATAATGGTTGAATATGATGATGATGATATCAAAGCTTAATCCTAAATCAAAATAATGCATGTAAGGGCAGAGGTTCACAATGGCCTCTGATATATTGAAACCAAGTAAGTTTATTATATTTCAAGGACCCGTATACGGGAGTTCAAAATAAGGGGAAGGGGACAAGGATGGATCCATGATGTTATTATGGGGAGGGGGGGTTCGGCGGCCCCCCCGGGTAAAATTTTAGTTTTTGACTGTTAAATAGTTTAGGTAAATGTTGTTATATTAATATACTCACCAAAATATTTAATTTAAGACAATGAATTAAAGATGGGCTTTTCTTTAATTAAACTATATGGTTTAAGGCATATTATAGTCAAGTATGACAGAAGGATAACCTAGTAAAGGAGACATATACAATAACCAAAACGATAATTTACAATGTAATTAATAGAGCACGTTTAAACTACAAAAACATTGTAATCGTGTTTTTTTGTTTTTTTTTTATAACAAGCAACTTTTCAAAAAAAAAAAAAATTGTGTTCATAGTGCAAAGTCAAGCCATCTTGGTTTCTTTGAAAATTTGTCAATCACTTTATTTACATCCATATGAATATTTCTGTGGGTGTGTATTAAAAGTCTCTTCTGTCATCCGCGTTCGAAGCAAAGTTTGACGGGGCTTCAACGATAAAAAACTACGTTCTGCTGAAGCAACACCTACTGAAAACGTAGTTTGAAGGGCGAGAAACTTGTAGATTCGTGGAAAAACGTCTTGATCGCATTTCTCCAAGGCTTAGAGACTTTGGACGCCAATGTAAGACTTTTGTTTATTACAGTCGTAACAAACAACACATAAAATATTCTTCATCAACTTTATTTTTTTCTATTTAAGCCTGACGGGGAAGGGATGATCGCCACCTCCGCCCCTCCCTGGATCCGCCCTTGGGGAACAAAATTTCTCATATAAGTGTAAAAATCCGTTTTTACATTTAAAAAATATTAGTACATAAAATGCATTAAATATTATTATCGACCTTATAGATTTATATTTTAATGTTAGAGTGTACCGACGCATTTCGAACAGACCGCGTTGATCATCGGTAAGAGAACTCCAAGTGAACGCAGGATGATTACTCTCATAACGAATGCTATTTCAAAGCTATTATATTTTAGGTTATGATTTGTTGTTGTTTCTCAAAAGGGGGGTTAACCCCCCCTTGTGTACGGGCCTAGTATGGCAAATTTACTAGCCTCATATATGAGCATACACGAACACACCTCATAGGAGCATACATCACAAAGACCCTTTCATAAGCAGCAGGACCGCTCACGGAATTTAAAAAAGGGGAGGTTTGATAGATACAAGAATTTCTCTTATGAAGAACAGTTAGTGTTTAAAAGGGACGCTTAGCCCCCCCCCCCAGTGCACGGCCCTGATATGTGGCATAGCTCAATCGGATCTGTACACAAAAATTAATAATACTATAAGCATCCTAGCACCACCTAAACGGCATACCCTTACGGAGTTGTACCCCAGTATCCAAAGCCAATAATAATAATAATAATAACGACAACAATAATAATAATAATAACGACAACAATAATAATAATAATAACGACAACAATAATAATAATAATAACGACAACAATAATAATAATAGTAACGACTTAGACACCCCACGTCACAAAACCTGGGAACTCGTTTTTTTTGTTTTTTTTCGACGCTACTGGTCTCTCAATGTCATAATCGTCACTACTGTGTCCCGTCGCGAAACAGAAAGTCGTAAATTAAGGGCTACCTGCATTGGGAAAATGCAGTTACACATAGGCATTGATCAAGTTGCATTGGCATTGGCAGTTACATATTGGCTTCCCCGTCCAAAATATATAGGCCAGTGCTGTTATTCTATGTTTGGAATTATCGGCAAAACAGGTCCAAAATTGTGATAACAGATTTCGGAGTTGGGCGACGGTGATGAATCAGTCTTTAAATTCCGATATCAGTTATTAAATAAAGCTAGTTTGCTGAACATTTAATTTAATAATTTGAAGCCCACGCCAGAGAAATAATTGGTTTACACAATTCATTCCATTTAATAAATCAATGCAATTCTATTAACGGAAATGCAGAGAGAGAACTCGTACTATATTTTAATATTTTTTTTTTCCACGCTATTCGTCATTCGATTACAAATATTCAATTTAAAATAAAATATTTATAAATTTAAGATACAAAGTTTAATTTATTTTGCCAATGAAGCTCAGCATTAATACGCACTGTCTTTATTCTCAGTAATTCAAATAAATTATTAATATTTTTCCCTCAAGATGGCGCCACGGGTCTTCTGGGATGGGACCGTCAACTTAACTTGAGCTCAGAACCACGACATATTTACATACAGCCAAGCTTACCGGGAGGCATTGGCGTACGCAGGGGGTGTTGATGGGGGTTGTAACCCCCCATTGCAATGAAATTTTGTATATTTAACATAGGAATATGTGAGTTGTAGCTCTGTAATCCTCCTATTGAGCATATAACCCCTTCCCTTACGAACTTTCTGCATACGCCTATGCCGGGGGGCGAACCCGGTCCACAGCGAGCCCGAAAGCCCCGAATTTCAAATTGAGAACGGGGAAATATAGAATTCAGTAAAGTTTATTATTAAAACTAATTGGAGCCGAACTCGATAATTATTGATTATAATCGATAACATTCGATACATAAATCGTCGATTCCAATTTATATCGATGTATATAATTTTCGATTATAAACGAAAGTTAGTATAATCGAACACTCCACTGTGTATCAGGTAAAATAAAAGTGTAATAGAAATAAAATCAGTATTCATTCCTTGTCAAAATTATATGCAATTAATTGAATCTATTACAATTTTTAAAATATCGATAATTATATTTATAATGCTGATGATAACCATTTTTAACCGTCAAAAACGATTCCAATAATCGATGATTTCAATAATTGATTCTCTACTGTGCATAAAATTGCCTGATTTGATTTCTATAATTTTAAAGTATTTAAGTCTATTATTTTCTGTCTATTTAATTTCAGATTATTCTTTTGATTTAACTCAATTTATTTCAGTCAGTTTGCATAATTTAATTCACTTATCCAAAGTAATCTGTACTGGTGTCCAAATTTAAGATTACACGCAATGTTATTTCAATGGGAGCAGTATTATGATCTGTAACTTTCAATGTGCTTTATTTGTAAAATAAAATGATTTTATAGAAAATTAAAGAACTATAAATACTTTAAATAATCACAAAAAATAAATTTTTTTCAAGTGCTCTATGAAGGAGAATCCACGATCAAAAATGCTACAAAAATTGAAGGTGGAAAACTTCGTAAAAAATAAATTTAGGATAACAAATTTGCTTACGTAAGCATCAACAATCATTTTCTAATAATTTTGCATGTTTATATGGGAAAAATTGCCATTCTAAATCTGTTTTTTTACGAGTTTTATTTTCCACCTTTAATTTTTGCACAATTTTTGATTGTGGATTATCTTTCATAGGATACGTGACAAAATTGATTCTTTTGTGATTGTTAAGTGTTTATAGCTCTTTAATTTTCTGTAAAATGATTTTTTATAAATAGAACTTCACGCTATTGTCATTAAATTTATTAATTCAAAATAATTTCATTAATTTAAAATGACGTCATTAACCTTTTAACTCAAAACAATGCCGCTAATTTCATTAACTCAAGATGTTGTCATCAATTTTATTATTTTAAAATATTATATGGCAATATTTTGTATCATTATAAATTCGATTAACTAAAAATGTTATTATTAACTTTATTAACTTCAAATGTTGACGCTAATTTTATGAAATTCAACAAATTTTGTCAGTAACGTTATGAAATTTAAATGTTATCATTAATTTTATCAAATTTAAATCTAATCATTGGTTTTATCAAATTTAAATCTAATCATTAATTTTATCAAATTTAAATCTAATCATTCATTTTATCAAATTTAAATGCTGTCATTAACTTCCGAGTTAAAAAATTGTCATTTATTTTTAATTAAACTAAAAATTGACTTTAAATAATTCTTTTAAGTTAAAAATTTTCATTATCTTATTGTTCAAATATGGGAATCACGCAAGTTCTGCGTTACACAACTTATTAACTTAGGAACAATTATTTAACTTTGAACTAACAATTTATGAATTTTATTAACTTAAAATTGTATGTCATCAAATTTATTAAATAAAAAATGTCATTATTAACTTTATCAACTTAAAATTTCTGAGCGTGATATTCTATATTGTTATTAACTCTATTAATATAATAATAATAATAATAATAAACCAGCTTAACCACACACATCACAGACATAGCAATACCCAACACAAACAACATACAGAACATATACACCACAAAAATGACTAAATACCAAGACTTAAGGTAGGAAATTAAAGACATGTGGTACATGGATAAGGTAAACGTTATCCCTCTTGTCTTATCAGCAACAGGTATAATACCAACCACACTCCAAAAGAACTTGGAAATACTTGAAATTGACCCCAACACACATATACAGATGCAAAAAACAACAACACTAAACACCTGCCGAACAGTCAGAAAATTTTAAACTTGGCACCAGAATGAAACATACAAAAATATTTTCACCCTAGGGTGGTAGCCTTGAGAACTTTTGCACCCCACCGTCTTACGCCTAATCCGCCAAGTCCAAAACGCACACACAAAAAATAATAATAATATTTTTTTTTTGTTCTTCTTTTGTACAGTCGTTGTGTCATCACTCAAAACTATAGTATAGCAAATTTGATAAGGAAAACATACCTTAAAACTTTGGTGATGTTTTGTGTTGCCATGAATTTTGATGACTTAAAAAATGCGTTTTCAAGGAAATCTTTAATTTGCATAGCAACCGTGAGAATAAGCTTGAATCTGAAGGTCGAAAAATTTATTTTCTGACATGTCACTTCGAGTCGCAAAAGTTTAAGACAATGCAAAAGGAAATGATCGTTGTTTTCCTCGAAAAACTGTTTGCAGAGATCTGAACAAGCATTTATGAATAAAGTAGTTTCTATAATTGGGCAGGGACTACCTCAAATTATCCGAAATGAAAATAATCGGTATTTTTTTGTGATTAATAAAAAATTAATTAAGATT
>QLNU02014176.1:175473641-175488403 GCA_006491805.2 Dysdera silvatica | reverse complement strand
ATTTTTAATAAAGCCAAGTGCGCATATTATTTTTTTAAAGCGAAATAAACGCTTGTTATATAGCTAAAACGTGACATCTATCCACTATTAATAAAGTTCTGTTATTGAAAATACGTGCATAAATTCTTATCAATTCTTTTCTCTCTCTCTCTCTCTTTCTTTTTCCGTGAAAAAGCCAAATCATCGTTTATGATGACATTCTGCCCATTGTGGATTTAAAAAAAAAAAACGAAAAAAACCGCCTTACTCTATTTCTAATAAAATTGATATACTTCACTCCTCATCATAGAATCCACGCACGTCTCCATTCCAGACTTGACTCCTCTGAATTTTCTACCTTCTACAGGAATTTCCACAATTATCTGTGATTCCCTATCAATCAATACCAGTTTCAACACCATATTGGCTGCTGATTCGGCCTCAAGTTATATCAGAAATGTGCCGAATCGACATATAGTTAGCCCTGAGGTTCTCCGGGCCACGATCTGCGACGCTATTCAGAATTTGAATCTCCCAAATCAAAAAGTCTTCACCAATGGATCATATGATGCATCTAAAAATATAGGAGGAGCTGCGGTCTTCGTCCCATCAAGCAAGCTTATTCTCAAATTTCAACTCCAACAGTGCTTCTCTTCAACTGATGCAGAATTAATTGGTCTTTTTGAAGCTGCTAAATTGGTCCTGAATTTTGGTTCAACAGAACCTGTTATTTTCTGCGACTCACAAGCCGCCTTGTTCGGTCTCCCTTCGGACCCTCATTAATGGACCGGCAACCCTATTATTCTGGACATATTGAACATCTCCTCAAAATGCGCTCTCGTCCAAAAGTCTTTAACATTTTGCTGGATCCCAAGACGTGGCGGTCACTCTGACAACGATGTGGCTGATCATTTCGCTCGTTGTACACTGCGTAGCAATCATCAGTACATAACACCAACTTCCCATGGACTCAGTCTTTCTGGCTTTATTAGCAAAGTTAAGTCTTCTCTGAATGCAAACAAAATTTCAACGTTCTCTCAATCAATAATGGGACATCATCAAGTGTTTTTCCCTGTTATTGGAAAGCCATTCTTCCTACCAATTACAACTACACGCAATATCTATATGATTTCACAGACATAGGCTTGGAATCTTTTATACCAACGATTCCGCATTGGAAAATCACAATCGCCACTTTGACTTCAACGCACTGAAGGTATGGTTGAAACTACAGAACATCTCTTCGTACACTGCCATGCTAACCCACTCTTGAGAGGAGAACTCTTTCAAACATGCTCACAGCTTGGCCTTCCTGTTCCTGCCCGTTGGATTTTAAGGACCTTTATGGGATTCACACTTCCCCACAGAATATGTACTCTGTTCTATAAGCTGTCTTCCGTTTTCTCTCTAGTGTTGGGCGCTACATTTAGCCCTGGACTCTGATCTCCAAATGGAGATCCTAAAGAGGAGGTTCTCCTTGCTAGACTTCGCATTGGGCATTCCCATCTCACCCATAGACATCTGTTGGAAGGAAAACCAGCACCAATTTGCCAAGTGTGCAATGAACCCATGAGTGTTTTACACATTTTAACTCAATGCCCCTATTATAGACTTGCCCGCACTCTTACTTTTAACTCTTCATCACTGTCTGACATTTTAAATGACCATGCTGACCATACGCACGTTTTAAAATTTTTAAAAAGTACTGGCTTTTACTACAGTCTTTGATTTTACCATGTTTGGCGCAGTATAGCCCAGATGCTCTTGCGCCATAAAAAAGCCAAACAAACAAATTAACCAAATGGAGATGAAAATCTCCATTTGAAAGAAAATCTCCTTGGATTATGACCCTTCCTCTCCTGGAAACACAGTGCCGCTTGCTCGGCCAACATTTCCAGATTATTTATTTATTTATTTTGCATACAAAACACAACATGCATAAATTCTTATGAAATCAAAATCAATAATACTTTTATCGCGAATAAACGCTTGGTTATTCATTCTCTTTTGGCGACGTCGCTTCAAAAATATATCGCCGTTTCTGCTATTAGTAAAAAGTGCATCATTTAAAGTCATTATCTGCAAAATTTAGAATAGTCAAGGAATATGAAATTGTTCGTAAAACTCCGGGTGGGGGGCATATTTTTTTGGTCAAATAAGGAAAGGTTAGGGAAACCCATCATAACTCCTGTTTTGAATAGTTAAACCGTCCATGAATGTGAAGCCGTTCTGGAATTCAGTTAAATCCGCAGACTAATCTACTGTATTTGGTACTTTCGATGGGTCAGGGACTTTGCCGGAAAAAATAGGGAAAACGTGTAAAAGTTAGAATCCCCGATGTGAGAGGAAAACTTTTGAAAAAATTTGAGTGGTCTATTTTGTCACACATCAATTCCGACACATTTTTTTTCTCCCAATGAAGTTTTATCGTTTGATAAAAACGTCCATAATTTAAGACCATAAGAATGGCATTTCCTTCCAGAGTTGCGAAAAAAAGGGGTTAGACCGCTCAAAAATGGCTCTTTTTCTCTTTATATGCCTTTTGATAGACGCTTCCGCTGTGAATGTATTTGTGTGTCTGCCGCATGGGTGCCAACGTGGAAGCTAAATATTGCTTCTTTATGTTCGTTTCTTCCATTTGACAGAAAAAGGTTTTTGACTGGTCCCTATTTGTACCAACTAACGTCTATAACAAAGCGTTGCGTTGTTTACTTACCTTTTTTTTTTTCGCGTGAAATTGGCATATGCAGTAGCACGCCTTTTTTGCGTCATCAAGGACCCATAATTCCACGTTCTGCGACGAATGTTTTGGTAGTTTCTCTGACAAGTTAGCTATTTATTCATTTTTTTAAGCAATACTTTCTTTTTAAGCTGAAATGCATAAGACAATTTTCAAATCACTTTTTATCAACGCTTGTCAATTTTTCAAATCTTGTAGTTCAGCAAATGTAATGATTAAAAAAAGCGTTTTGTGCATCTATAGTTTATGGAAACACTACACCTGAAAAATTTCTGTTACTGGTCCGGAAAAGTCAGGGAAATTTGAAACAAAATTTGGATAGACACCCTGTTGGACAAGGGCGAATCCAGGATGTTATATGGGGGGTTTCGAGAGCTCCTCATCGGAAAAATTTTTAGTTTTGGATTGTAAATAGTTTAGGTCAGTGGTTCCCAACTCAATTTAAGCCGCGGACCACTTTTCCACTTCAATTGTACCCGCAGACCACTTTGAAAAATTCTCATGAGTTGACTGCAAGACATTAATAAACAAGAGAGTCCGGGTCTTTTTTGGGGGGGAGGGGGATGTGTTTGTAAAATCGTGCTTTGGTAAAAAAATAAAAAATAAACAGAAAAAAAAAATTACTGATAATACAGTCGAACTTCGTTAAGACAAACAAGCTTAAGACGAATTACTTTTAATATGAACCGTTTTCTGAAGTTCCATCAGATTGTAAAATACTACAAATGTACAATCAATTTCATTTTTATAATTGATTTTAATATTTAATAATAATTTTTATAAGTATTTTTTTAAATAATGACTCGTATCGCGGACCACCAGTTGGAAACCACTGGTTTAGGTAAATGTTGTTATATTACTAGCCTTCCTTTATACTCACCAAAATATTTAATTTACGACAATGAATTAGAGTTGGGCTTTCCTTTAATTAAATTATATGGTTTAGGGTAGATTATAATTAAGTATATATACAATAACCAAAAACGATAATTTACAATGTAATTAATAGAGCAAGTTTAAATTTAAACTACAAAAACATCGTAATTATTTTACTTTTTTATAACAAGCAACTTTTTAAAAAATTTGAAGTTTATAGTGCAAAGTCGAGCCATCTTGGTTTCTTTGAAAATTTGTCAATCACTTTATTTACATCAATATGAGTCTCTATGGGTGTGTATTAAAAGTCTCTTCTGTCATCCGCGTTCGAAGCCAAGTTTGAAGGCGCTTCAACGATAAAAAACTACGTTCTGCTGAAGTAACCCTTACTGAAAAAGTAATTTGAAGACCGAAGCTTGTAGATTCATGGAAAAACACGTGGATAGCATTTCTCCAAGACTTTGAGAGTTTGGATGCCGGTGTAAGACCTTTATTTATTCCAGTCGTAACAACCAACGCATAAAATATGTTCATCGTCTTTATTTTTTCCCTATTTAACCCTGACGTGGGGCGATTGCCCCTCGCCCTGCTGTTTGAAATATCTGTTTTCCACATTTTACATCTTGAGCTATAGGTCGTTTGAAACGGAATCAACAGCTTAATACAACAACCGAATAATAATACGTTTACACACAGCCAGGAGCGGACTGGGTCCTCTCAAAAGGCCCATACTTTATATAACCCGGGCCAGCCAGCTTACCGTTAGGTGTTAAGCAATTTGATGGCTCGTCGGAAAAACCTGGTCCCAAGAGGAAACCCAACGAGCAACCCACAGACCTCCAGGAAACACTTATTTAGGTATTAAAAAATAAATGAATAAAATTTTTTAAAAATCAGAAGAAATATACAGAGTTACACGCCAGGAGACGGTGAACAGATACTGACAAGAGTTAATTAGACAGTTCGTCGCAGATCTGGATGGCAACATAAATGCATTGATTCAGAAGAAAGAGAGCGGGGTTATTGATGACATTGTTAAGCCACAGGGGCTTGTTGGTTTCGGATGGTCGAGTCAGATGAAAGACTTTGGTGTGTGGGCAATCAAAAATGTAATGCTCAGAGTCTCCAATAGAGGTACATGAACAGTTTGGTGAATTGAGTAGGTGAAATCTATGGAGGTATGATGGAAAAGGTCCGTGATCTCTCAGGAAGTAGAGGAGGAATTGCTTGGTGATCTGGAGGTTGCTATCGACTTTCTTCAAATATTGGTAGGCCTTACGTTCAACGATGGAGGAGTTTCATTGGTTTTGCCAGAGCCTAATGTTGTGTTTTTTCACGAAACTATTCAATGAGGACAGAGGAGCCTGAAAAGTAAGAACACCGGTTGAAGCAGCAAGTTTGGCAAAGTGGTCGGCGGCTTCATTACCCGGAATACCCGAGTGAGCTTTGATCCAGTTTAGGCTATAACTATTATTGTTAAGGTGAGCGTCCTTTTTGATGGTGTTGACGAAGAATGGTTTATTTTCTTTACAATTAACGGTGGCAATACTCGATGAGCTGTCTGTGAAAATGTTGCCGGTAGTGTTGTTATCTCTGAGCCATTTGATGGCGAGGTTTATTGCCAAGAGCTCGGCCTGAAAAATGAAATTATGGAGGATCCAGTCGGTAGCCAAACTAGTTAACATGAACATTATCCCTAAAGACACAGAAGGCGAGTCCAATGTTGTTTTCAATGCCTGAGCTGTCAATGCCTGAGCGTCTTGTGGGGATAACTGGAGGTAGGTGCTCATGTGCGCCAGAAATCGAGCAGAGAAAAGGCGCATACTTTGGATTGTCGGAGGGCGCGAGTCTTTGGCCATTCGGAGTCGCGAGTCCATGAGGGCGCACCGGCCTGGAGCCGGCGCCCCTGCACACAACCAGGCTGACTGGGAAGCGAACTCAGCCCGAAGGCGTCATTCGTTCACTAGGGGCCCTTTTGAAGCATGAATTTCGGCCGCAAATTTAGCCATTTTTAGCTCATTTTGTAGCCATTCGTTACCAAAGAGTAGCTAAATGCAAAGAAATCCAAATGGGGAGCATTTTGGTAACTATTGAATGTCAGCTGCTTTTTCATGCGTTCAATGGTTTGTACACGTGTATGTCAGTTTCACCGGGAGGGGGGTGTCTTTGCTTTCACTCCCCCTGTTGGCAGTTGGTATATTCTCATCATTTACTATGTACTTTTACTTCAAAAAGTGGTATTAAAATGCTACTCGCGACATAAATTTTTACTTTTGGTAGTATTTTTTTTACTTTGCTCCAGTCCCGACCCGTCTAGCCTCGCATCAATGGATGTACAGAAAATATCACTTTTTTTTTTTTTAGCTTTTCTTACCAAAAATTAACCCAAAACCGGTTTTGCTTTGGGAAACGTTCAATGAAAAGTTGAGTGTGGTGTGTGTGTGTGGGGTGGATTAGGGCTATAAAACTCACATGATTGGATGATTACTTATTGTTCCAACGATGCATGGCAATTTATTGGCTGCCCTCTCTCCGTTTATCTTTGAATTGATAAGTTTCGGGTCAATTTCATTATATAATGACAGCTGTTTCGCGGTGTCCATTTACAATGAAACGTGATGCAAGTTCTCCTCAACATGACGACGATCTGCCAGCATGAATACGAACAATCAGTCGTTTTCGATAGGTTATTTATAGCTTTGTGATCCGGAGTCACAGCTATTTATGTCCATCATAGGCATGTCCCACGGGCGGGGCCGTGGCCCCACCTAATCATCGTGGAAGGGCATCGAAGTCTCGCTTTAAAGATGGTCATCAGAAATCATGCCTTCGCAATTTTTTTACATTTGCAAAAAAATTTGAAATGTGTACACTGTAAAAATGAAATAAAATATTTACTCGTTACATTATAAAACATTAATCGTTACATTATAAAACATTAATCGTTACATCATAAAATTCATATTTAGTAGTAAGGGGCGCCAAAATTACTTCAACCCCGCCTAATCTGAGAGGCTGCTACCACTGATGATGCCCATGAGAGGTGGTCTTATAATAAAGTCAACTATGATTATAAATGTCAGGGTCCTTTTTCCGGAGCAATATATTTTGACTTGGCAACTCCAGGTAGTGACTTTGATTTGACAACTTGAAGTGATGAATTTGACCTTGGATTAATTTAAGGTCAGATAAAGGTCTCTCCCCTTGCTATCTTTAAACTTTGCATTTCGGATTTACAAGGATTAAATCCTGGGATTAGAGATCACGTAGCGATGTTGTCAATTTCCGCCATCCTCTCTCCAGCGCGTCCCTGATCGACGCTCACACCTATTCACGCTTGGTTCACCATCGATGACCCCTTCTGACCCCTAACACAAGCTGACCCAGACTCTACGACCTTTGCCAGCTCACCTGCAGCAGGAGAATCTATGGACCAACGTCAAGGAGTTGATAGCGGCGAACCGTCGTCTTTTGTGTTTGCTGGGCCGATGAACCGTGGGTTTGTTTTGGCTTGTTTCACGCACTGCAAACATAAACCTTGACAGTTCAGTAACTAATAGGTACAGTCAGGGGCGCGGAGAGCCAACACCGGCCCCTAGGCTCACTTGGACTGGCCCCCTTGACCCCTTCCCTGGACAGTGGCATAGATATTTTTTTTCAGGGCCGGGCCCCCTCCCCACATAATAGGTTCTTGCCAGCGCGGCCCCTAGACTTCATCTGCCCCGGGCTGCAGTCCCTGCTGCCTCCTCTCGTCAGCTCTGAGTACAGTGCAAACCCTTGCTGATTTAAAATTCCAGATTGTTCCTCCTTGCACTTTTAGGAAACAAGACACGCATGTGTATGTACCACGATATATTATATGTACTTCTCTCTTTCTGGAACCTTCGCAAAAGATCATTTATCTTAGATTTCTGCAACTCTCTTTACCTCTTTCCCCTGTTTTTTTGCTCTCTTCTTTAATTTCGTCCCCTACGGTTCTTAACAAGGCGGATACTATTCCAGCATTAGCGTACTGAGAAAGTTCATGGGGGGGGTCCAGACCTCATCCCCCATAAACTTTCTATATATCCAACTTCATATAAATATACACCATATTTCACCGCAAGGATGGAGGTTACAACCTTCATTAACACTCATCCTATGTACGCCAGTGCATTTCAGTAACTAATTCAATTATATACTACGAGGCTGGTTTTACAGGTGATGCTACCTTGTCAGCTGGTTAAAACCTTATGTGTGATTAGGCCAGGGCCGGATTATTGCATAGACAAACAAGGCGAATGTTTAGGGCCACTTTTTTTTTTAGTGGCCCGGCGCAGTGAAGAGTCAACGGTACTGTACTTCAAAACCTTTTCCAATCAGACCTTATCATTAGGGCAGGAATTTTATTGCTTCTCGGATTTTCAAGACTTTTGTATGTACGTTGTAAGCAAACATGTTACCTGTACCTACTTTGTTTTGAAAGTCCAAAATTTCAATTCCAGGACAAGAGTTATCGAGTGATCTGATACAGTGAACATTTTTGGTTGATCCCAATCTTCTCGTTATATACGAGTCCTATTGTAATTACACAGTCTTAATTTATACTGCAAGGAACTCGGAAAAAAAATTCTTTGGGGCTCCATGAAACCATAATCCGACCCTTAACTAAGGCCATAACCGGGCAAGTGGATGACTATTTTACGCTCTTGCAACCATTTTAGGAGCGAAAACGTCACTCTCGATGTGTGTCAGAGCTAGTTGGAGATGGCAGCGTGACCGTGATGACGTCACAGCTTGCACGATACCCCACGTCACGATGGTCACGATCCCAGAGATCGGGCACCGCATATCACCGCTTACACATGGTAAACAGAGTTCATGTCTGTTTACATGCGGTCAAGATAGATGAAGACGTAAGGTGCTTGTTAAGCAAGCACTGAGTGTTATGCTTGTTTTAATCTTGTTTTGTACCGTGTACAACATACTGCGCTGCATGGTGTCTACATCATGCTGTCAGTAGTGACTTGATAATTCTGTTTAGTAATCTGTACGTATGGAAAAGGAACCTATAACGTTCATATCATTACTGGCCACGATTGTTTACGATAATTATGTTACATCTTAAATTCGTGTTATTGAAACATATTCTAGTTACGAGAGATTATAAATCGTAACGAGTTTGGTCGTGGAGTTGTATCGTTTTTTTCTGTATTTTATTGGTTCGTTTGGGACTATCTCACTAGTGTACGCTGGGGGTGTTAATGGGGGTTGTAACCCCCACTGCAATGAAATTTTGTATATTTAACATAGGAATATGTGAGTTGTAGCTCTGTAACGCCCCCTTATGAATTTTCTGCATACGCTTATGGACTGTCTTCTTGAAACTTGGTCAAGACGATCTAATAGGACAAATATTTCTTTTCCTATTGGAATTGCACTTTCAAAATTGGAAAGCGATATGTACTAAGCAGTGGCGTAGGCAGGAGGAGGGGGGTTTAAGGAGCTTACATCTCTTTCATTGGCTATCAAGGGGCACATTGTTCTCGTTAACGCTAATCACATATCTTCGTTTATTGCTACTTTAGTCTTACATAATGTTTAAACTACTATGCTCCTGACTACAAATGTCTGTGATTTCAAGTGGTGACAAAGTCAATATAATATTCAATGAAATTGTTATGGTGCAAGGACATCAAAGGTCACGAAGCTGGCCATAATGGTCCGTCTTGTGATTGACCAATCATGAATTCGTCTAATTCGTTGCCCACGTTACCTACCACTGGGCATGCAAAGTGAGTTCTGCATCTCATTTAGGGGTTATTGAAAATATAAATTGATTGATTGTTTGGCTTTTTTATGGCGCAAGAGCATCTGGGCTATACTGCGCCAAACATGGTAAAATCAAAGACTGTAGTAATGAAAATATAAACGTACGTTACTAATATTAAGAACATCTGCCCTGAATATGCAGTTATTGTGATGCTTCAATAATTTAATATTTTTTAAGCTGATTGTACTGCGTGTATTGGTTTGAGTGCGTACATTTGTGAGGTATATTCGTAATACATACCCATGTTGCTTGTTCATTGATCGGGGGTTCCCCGCACCCCATTATTTTGGGGCAAAACGAAACCTGAATAGGACCAACTACTAAAATATTGCTCGAATGAGTCACCTTTCCATCCCAATGGTTTTGTGCACGCAAATGTCAAATAAAGACGATCATTTGTCGTATGTTGTTCCATACAGTGTATAGCTCTGTGTTTGGCGTGTGTTCTCATGGCGATAAGTCGCCACATCTGGAGTTCCTGCAACCCCTTCTGTAAAACAATACGCCAGTCCTCTAGTATCGTACAATATCCCGCGCTTTTTTCACGACCACGTGTTTCTTTGTGCATGAAACCGGGATGTTCGCATGGCGCCCGGTTTACTCTGGTCCGAGGCTATTCACCTGCTCTTGCCATTGGTCGAGAGGAGATCAGAAGTCGTTTGCACCTGCGTGCACCTGCCCAAACAATATCGGAAGCTAAGAGTGGCGTATATCAGTAATGGTGGACCTCCCCCCCCCGCTTTTTTGAATAATAGCCCATAGGGCAAGTTGGAACAACACATACAAGGCATTGTCTTGCCTGGCATAGGTGGGTATTGCGATTGTCAACAGATTATGCCTCATTGTTTATTTTATTCAATTATACTTTGTTTAAAACTGTGTTTGGGCACTCGTCTGTTTGTTGAATAAACAAGAATAAACTTCCTTAAAGCAAGCACCTTCGATTCCTCGATAAGCGGACATTTCGAGCTTCGACAGCGGCACACGGCTATTCTATGGTAGCGTGGATTTGGTAATGCGTGTCCTGTTTGGAAAGTGGCCGGGGTAGACAACTTCATGTCCTATCAGTTTCAACTCGGCGAAGCGCTACTTATCGCCCGTTGCCTGCGTGCGTGTAACTAGATGGGGAAAAATTGGAAGTTTGGTTTCTTACCAAAGCCGTAGCCAAGATTTAATTTCGGGGAGGAGGGTTCAAAATTTTTACAGCGTGTATTGGTATAATCACATCATTCAAGGCTGTGTAGCCAAGTCCCATTAAAAATTTAGTTTCGGGGGCCGGTCCCTAAGACCCCCTGGATACAATGTTTTTATCTTCTCTCTAGTTTTTCGTTTCAATTTAGTAATTTTTTAACGGATTGTATTAAAGACGATACCGTGGATTCGCGTCAGGTCTGCGCGAATGGGCTACAGGTTCGAGCTCAGAGCCCCCCCGGTTTTGGGGCCCCTCCTCGGGAATCTTTGTTATTTAAAATTATTTTAATCTTGTTTATAAATATTCGAGTTTATTAATAAACTTGATTATAGATAATGAAGCTCAAAGAAAACTCAAGATTTATTTTCTGAACATTGCGGGGGGGGGGCATTCTTTTTGTGGGACCCATTCTCCCCCTTCCAGCCTCAAGGTCCATAAAATCCTTAATCCGCAAGGCTTGGGGCAGGACTTAACCCCCCACCCCATCCCCCATGTACACACAACAAAATTATGTTCAATAATAAATTATTTTTATTATACTATTGAATTTCCGCGTCGGGTCCTTTAGGATCCCCCGTCTTGATTACTTGCCGTCTCCAGCCCTGTATAGAGTCCCCACTCACCTGAAAAAATTGAAATTGTCAGAGAATTTAAAATCGATATTTTTTAGATCAAACTTGGGAGAAATCGGGGAAAAGTTCCCTAACTTCTGTCCTGTATAGCTAAATTTCACGTGGAGTTGTTTATCCCTAAACCGAAGTTCAATTCAAAGCTTTGTTTGCAATCAGCTAGGAAATTTTATAGGGAAAAACCAGGAAAAGTCGGGATTTTTTTTTTCCCTCCAGTATGAGGGAGAACTCTGTCCAAAGGTATGCATGTTGTTTTTTAGACATAATATTATTGCGCATACTTCGTCGATTACAGCGTAGTGTAAACAGAATTTTTCAATCCTCTGGGTAAAAATAAATATAAGGTCTCTCCGCGCCACTCACATTATTGCGGTGATTTATAATCGAACCCGCAATACCTCCGATGTAGCCACTACTTGGACAAAACGAGGTTCTTTTTACCCGTCTTCCTAATTATGCATAACCTTACAAATTGCAGTTTAACATTCAGAAGGCGCGCTTCTCTTGATATTTTGAAAATTCGCGTTCCCCGGCGAAACAGATCTCTCGTGCATTTTTCAACCAAACTAATAACATACTCAGCATTCTAAAACCGCATCGCAACGAAAAAGGACATTATGAAATCCAAGCGTAACAAAATGGGCATAAAAAACGCAAAAGGTTACAAAAAAACACTTGTAAATTATCATTCGTGAACCTGTTTCCGGCGTTGGGGGACCTTGAACTCCTGAGTGTACATTTCTCAAATTCCACTTTTGTATCTTTATTGCTTTTCTTGCCAATTTCGTCATATGTTTATCTTCCGCACCCCTGAGTGCTGACAGTTCGTGAGCAAAGTCCTACTTCCACTAGTAACGAGCAGTAGTTGGCAGGGGCGCCAACTCTAAAGGGCTCGAGTTCCTTTGGGCCCCTTTGTACGATCCTGATGTGAAATAAAATTTAAAACTTACTGCATGAAATGGACTACTAACGACGTATTTACTGTTGTTTCTGGTACTAAATTACGTCAGTAAAAATACATAACTATTTTTTTTTAAATATTTAAAAAAATTAATTTAAAAAACCTCACCGAATACTTTCGTCCTTTTATCATTGAAAAGTTTAAAGGTCAATGCTTGCAACTTGCAAATTCGTGGTTGTGTACGGATGCAGTATTAAGTGGTAGGGTACTATCTGTTCACGAAAACAGTTTGAGATATCAGGTGACGTCGCAAACCGGCTAGCTACTTAAAATAATGTAGGACTCCAAGTTTAACACTAGTTTTTGGCGATCGCCAAAAACAAGTTCTGAGATTGGAGTCCTACTCTGCTGTAAGCTGCTAGCCCATTTGTGACGTCACCCCCGTTATTTCTAACTGTTCCATCGGACTTCTTTTCGTGAACAGACAGTACATACATACATGTGATGAATCCTAGGCCAGGAATGACGAAAGGTATATAAACTTTTTTGGTCATGTAGAATTCATTCTCTACTGTAGTTCTCCATTTGCAAGCATGTGGTGACGTCCCACCGTGCACATGAGAATATTTGTTTTTTAAAGATTTAGCCGATTAGGCAAAAACTCTACATTTTACCCTCTCTTCGTCTGGCCTATGCATTTTCCAAAAGGTTCCCGCTTAAATCTAAAATTCCTCGCCACTTCCTTTTAAAATTGGCGTCCATCCGGCCTCTGAAGTGAAAATTAGCGCCCCACATCCACCGCTTGATTATCAACCCAACTTTTGTTTACTCCGTATGGTTTGACGCTCGATCAAACAACAAGCGTCGTTTCGACTGGTGCCCCACGGGTGCAATTAGAACCCCTAGAATTATAGGTCGGCGCATGAGCCGCCATTTTCCTTCATATTTCCGGTTTCATTTACCTTGGCGATAAAGGTTTTCCACTTTGGAGCAATGATCGCTATTTTGGCATAAAAATAATCAACAATTCGCAATTACCCGACGATTGTGAATATTGGCGCAACTTTTAAGATGTCGCCAATAAATACAATTTGCAACCGTAACTTAGTTTTCGATTAATGTAAAATTATAATGCAAATAATCAAAACAAACTGCAAACGTTCTATGTTTATTCCTTGAACGATTGTAACAATTCCCAGCGGAAGGCTCACCCTTTTCACTTTAGTTTTATTACAAATAAACACGCTTGTAAAATCACTCAACTTTAACACATCAGTGAATGAGATCACGTGTTACGATGGCATGAAAATGGCGGCCATGCGCCAGTTCTCTTTTCTAGATGCCGTAGGCGCAATGGCTGTTGATGGGAGAACGTCATCAAAATAAAGATGTACATTACGTGGGTCGTAGCAAACCAAACATTATGGGAGCTCAAATGGGCTCAAATACATTTAGAAAGAGCAGACGTTTTTGAGAGAATTGTTGTATTTTACAGGTGGTTCGATTCGTAAAATGCTCCGTCAAAAATGCGGCGTGCTTTAGACGTGGAAGTCGGCGATCTATTCCTGCTGAAATTGTTCGGCGGGACCCGTGCCTTACGTTCTTAGCATTTCTCAATACCGACTTGCCGCCCCTGCAAAAGCACTTAAGGTTCTTTCGTCATCGCCAGCACACAAACAACATCGGCATTTTCCAGATGCCCCTGACGCCCCCAACCAGGACTGTTGCTGCCCCCCCAGTTCTCATTGGGGCTGACAGCTAATTTTGAGGTCGGGTTACCGAGGAAGGCTTCCAGAGACACAGGGCAACGTTGTGTTTTTCAATTGCTGTTTAGGGTCAGCCTCTGCCCTTGTTTTATCGCTGCCGTTTAGGGCTTGTCTGCGGCAAGAAGGGAAACAAACTGAGCGAGGGTTCTCACGTGGTGCAATCTGCTTTAAGCGGCTGTATATTCATCCTCCTTAAATAAATAAACTATTCATTCTGATGCCAGATTGCTTGGGAGTAATAATTGGGATGCCTCGTCTGCTCCCATTTTCCCCAGTGTGGCTCATTTGGTCCAGTTCCCGGCTTTAGTTTTACTGAACAGAGTTTGGATCCCACTGAGCTTGAATGTCTATGGATGTGTCGTGGTTCGGTGTTCACATTAATCCCATGCCTTAACTGCTAATGACCCTACTAAAGCCCACCATACATTTTTTTTTTCCATACTTGGGTGCACCAATGGATGAGGAACTCGTTTCTTACAGGGCTGTGTATTCCCAAGTACACAAATTTATTGTTGCATTTTATATAAAGGTTTGAAAATAGACCCAAAATTGTAGGACAGAAATGTTAACTTAAGAAAATATTAGGTGGGTCCAGGCAACAGGATGAACTTAAGTAAAACGAATAATTTATTTAATTTCTTAATTGTACTATCGCAGCCTCCGCCGATGATGCCAGTTTCTTCTTCTTCTTTTATCACATATCGGAACTGGCTGTCAAGATAAATGTTTTTTTGAAAAATTACTGTGAATGGTTAAAGAATAATTTCCTAATATTAAATATTAATTAAACAAACTGCATCTATTTTCATAGAAGAAAAGGTAATTTAACATATCAGTCTATAACTTTGAATAATAGTTCTATAATAC
>QLNU02014176.1:175446973-175473541 GCA_006491805.2 Dysdera silvatica | reverse complement strand
AACTATAAAACTGTATGACTTAGAGTCGGCAACGGCAGCAGCAGCAACTGAGGCATTCTATCCACGACACAAAAATGAGACAATCCAAAATCTATTAATCTAGAGAAGCAATACATAATGACAAGGGGGGAGAGGGTTGTGCATTTGTTTAACCATAATGCTATGAAAGTTGAATGAAAATTTTTTTACACAGACATCGAGAAAAATGTTGTGCGGCAGATTCCTCATGCTTCAGTTTCCCCACGTAGGCGCAGCCGCGCAAAGTCTTCGAATATTAAATCATCATCACCATCGTCCAATCCTCCATCCCTGAAAGTAATATACATAATTACCTACATACAATAGCAGTTAAACATACACTCAGCTAATGACACTTGAGAATTGAACTGAAGTCCTAACTCAAGTTTCAGCCCGTTTTATCGCATAAGGATAGCTGAAAACACATACTACACTAACAAGGGAACCACTTGGACTGCAACGCACCTATTTCGATAAGAGTGGTACCATTGGATAGGTCTTGTCATGAGAAACAAAAAATCCAATGGAACTACCCACCCGAATCCAACTACTCAGGAGCTACAAGGTGATTCGTACAATCCATCCATCATACAATCATTCCACTAACACAAAAAAAAAAATATTCTTGCGGTGTTATTATACTGTGTGATATTTTACTGTATATGTTGACTGGAGATGTGTTTTAAAATGAATCAGGAACTAACTCCTCACCTGATCCTATGGGATGAATAAAGGGCATGGGCAGAGCCTAAGGAGGCAGTTTTCTTAGGCGCTCAACCGTAGAGAATTATGGCCGTACCAAAGTTCAAATACCATAGTCGCTAATTAAAAATCACAGTCCATGATCATAATCTAAAAATGTGAGCTATTGACAAAGCATTTGAAATCGTGATGGGGAAATTTTAAAGCAAGTGAAACTCTTATTTTAGTATTCAAAAATTGAAATCCCCACCTCCAAATCTATGCAACAAGCATGTTTCAAACTAACACAGAAAACTTATTTGGTCCGATACTTTTTCTAATGTATAATAATGATTAATTTTTCAATATTGCTAATTGTACTATAGCAGCTTACGCCGATGGTAGCAGTTACTTTTTTTTTGTGTCAATAACCTACAGGAACTGGCTGTCAAGGCAAATGTTGTTTGAAAAATTGCTGTGAATGGTTACAGAATAATTTCCTAATGCTTAATATTAATAAAACAAACTGCATCTATTTTCACAGAAAAAAGGGTAATTTAACTTATCCGTCTATAACTTTGAATAATGGTCCTATAATACACGTTACATATACCAAATTCTTAGGTGTGATTTTTCACGATAACCTAAAATAGGATAATCATATTGATTATATATGTATAAAAATTAGTAGAAATATTGGAATTGTTAAAAATAATGCATATTTTCTACCTAAGAATATACTCACTAAATTATATTACATATTAATATATTCACATTTGTTTACTAGTTTGGGGTTCTAATACATAGGTACTATCAAAGCGCATTACAACTTTACAAAATAGATATATCAGGCTCTTTCACAGCAGACAGGAAATAGGTAAATCCATTTCTTTTAGAAATTTATATAACTTTAAATTAAGACTGTTCATGTTTAATTTAACTTACACTAATAATATTGGTTCGAATTTAGTGACTCTAAGAACAACTAATCTTATTACTTAACTGAAACTAAGAATTTATTTGTGGTGCCAAAAATAAAGACAAACTTAATGCATACTAATTTAAATTATAATGGAATTAAACTGTGAAATTCTCTGCCAACCGATTGAAAGGAACAAACGTTATTTCTTGGTTTCAAAAAATTAATGAAACAGTATTTTCTTGATCATGAATGAGTACTGTTTTACTGTTATTTTCTTTTAACTATTGTACTTTATAAATAGTCTGATTTTAACTTATTATATTTTATAAATAGATTGATCTTAATTTATTACATTTTATAAATAGATTGATCTTAATTTATTACATTTTATAAATAGATTGATCTTAATTTATTATATTTTATATATGGTGTAAATTTTTAATTTATTGTATTTTATAAATAGATTGATCTTAATTTATTGCATTTATAAATACTGTAAATTTTTTAATTATTGTATTTATGATTGATTGATTGATTGTTTGGCTTTTTTATGGCGCAAGAGCATCTGGGCTATACTGCGCCAATAAAGAGAAGCTAATGAATGGTTCGATTTTATAACGCCGATTTAGTATATTCTTGACTTTGATTTGGCACATATTCTGATTTAATACATACCTTTTTTGACTTTTGACTTTTTATTTTTTGGGGTACAATGACTAGCTTATGTTTTTTAAACCTTTTGTCGTTGTTTTCCTCGCTGCATGTAATGACTATTTTATAAAGTATGCTTTTTTTTTTGTGTATATATTTTAACCAACAGCGAAATAAATTTTGATTGATTTTGCCTTTCACTCTCCATTGTGTTTTGCATTTCGTTATTTATTGTTCATAAAGTTTCTGGCCCCACATTTTTTCTTTTTTCAGGAATATCAGGTTATTTCTTCAGGAATGTCGGCACAATATTATAGCCATTTAAAAATGATGCCGTTTCGTTGGGCCCCTTGAGCGCTTGACCCTCGTGGTGTGAATGTAAACTTGCTTTTCTTGTTTTCATATTATGAATGCAGAAATCATATACTCGTAATTGACGAACATGAACACTTCCTGGACTGAGATAACACTAACAGTGGCAGATTCTGCATATAATCAAACACCAATCCCATAATAATACTGACGTCCTCTTTACATTTTTCAGCTATTTTTTTTAGCTTTATTGAAGTATTTTGATGCTCGGCACTTATGAATGATTAGTTTTGCACTAGTAACTCTTTTGACATTTTCATTCGTATGGGGTGTATTTAATTTAACACCCAATTTTTCACATTTCGAGCATACGTCAATTTGTGGTCTTCCAAATGACACGTTGGAGTAGTAGATGAGTAAGACCCTTTATTGTGGAGCAGTATAGCCCAGATGCTCTTGCGCCATAAAAAATCCAAACAAACAAATAAGACCCTCTATTTTAGCTTTTTTAATAACCACGTGTTTATACAGGTCAACGTTTCTGACACTGTTCTTTCTTTCTTTTATTTTGGTTAACATAACCTTCCGAACTGCTGGATTCACTCATTATTTTTAAAAATAAGTGAACAAGATGATATATGGTACGTATTATTGCACAGCACGACGGTCGCTACTAATCAGCAGAACTTGCTAAATAAAACGTGATAAGTGTACAATGAGTAATGCCTGATAACACTGATTTGCGACTGCGCACTATGGAGAAAGGACGTCCTTCAAGGCATCAGTCTGAGGGTTGGTTGTTCGATTATGGCACCTCATGTCTTTACTAAATTTCGAAATGGTCTTATGAAATGAGACCTTTTCGAAATTTATTTCAGAAGGCCACGTGTTTTTCACTGAAACTAGATCTGAGCCTTCCTTCCTCCATCCCTCTCTCTCATAATAGAATATCGGTCTACAGGGGCGGACTGGGCCGCCGGCTTCCGGGCCGGTGCGCCCTCATGGGCGATAGGACTCGCGCCCTCCGATAATCCAAGGTATGCGCCCTTTGAGAGGACCCAGTCCGCCCTTATCGATCTATATTTGTACGTGAAGATAAAGCGAAAAAGTCAGTTTTGAAAAAGCCCGAGATGAGCCCTTTGTGTAATTTTCAGTTCCATTTTTTAATCCACTTTTAAAAATGGCGCCTTTTCATGATGACTTACCTACCTTCATCTTGGCGACTGGAAGTCTCTGTTGGCGACAAAACTAGGATTTGGAATTTTGTACCCGGATTTTTTTACCGTTAAGTTGCTGCAGTGTGAAAAATGAACAGTTTCACCTCAAATTTATTGGCACATGCTACGATAAAATAAAATTACACTGTGGGGAAAGATTGATTTGCATTACGTACTGAAAACTATTTCGATGGCTGCATCTCAAATATTTGAATGCACGCATTTATCTGCATGCCGAATTATGAGTTTTGTTTGGCCTTGTGCAGTTGGGAATTTGTATGCAGGGGCAAGGAGAAATGGCAACGAAAACGGCATTAAAACCATGCCATGGCTTTTGGGGGCGACCTCGAGCAACCAGACAAGATGGCGCCAAGTCCGACTGTGCCACGTGACATCGTCGCTATGGTGACGAATTTGGACCGAAAATGCGTGGTGGTCAGAATATGGAAAACGCACTAGGCTCTTCCAAAGTGTGTTGTCGCTGCCACTAAAAAATATTGAGGGAGGGGAGAATTTCTCACTTTTCTAAAAGCCCGCACCCGCATAATCCATTATGCGAGGCCTGGCGACAGCCTGGACAAGATGAAATTTTCTTTCGCGTGAAAAGGAGAGTTGAGTGATGCAGTCTCCTTCCGCCCTATGCAAATATCCTTTATTACGTCTTATGTCGGAGAAAGCGCTAGATTTGGGGGACTTAGCCCTAAAAGGGGAATCCATTACCGCTAAAATGTGTTTCGGTAAATATTCGGCAAACGTGATAATGAGTTCCGTTATAAATCACTTGATTAATTTAATTCGTGCCGTGCAATCATTAATCGACGTGCATTTCTCGGGAAAACGGAATTAAAATGTAAGGTGGTGGAGAGGGGTCCTTTTAAGATTTTGAATATGTCTCGACATAAGTAAATCACGTGATTGCTGACGTCACGTGTGAATGAAGGCGGCTGAAAATGAAGCTCTTGATCGATTGCTTCCCGCCAATTAGTGTTTCCATTTACCCGTATTATTCCCGAGATTTTACGCCGGAAAAGTAGGCGCGCAAAAAATTTTTACGACTTAATGTAAAATTGTTTTCTGTTTCTATTGATTTATTAATTCGGCACCGGGGAATAAATTTCGACGTATTAATAACGATAACTTTCGAGAAACACATTCGTATATCAATTATAGTGTGCATTTTACTAAAACTTGAGACAAATTTGATTAATACTTTATATTTTGATTATAACAAAATTTGAAGATGCTGATCATTATCAAGGAATATGATAATGCAGCAGACTTAATAATATTTAAATCACGATGTGCAGGAATGATACAAACACTGGTGTACGCAGTTGGGGCAGGGTGTTATTTATAAGGGTGGCCATTGGAAAATAATTTTTCGTAACTGTACTACTTATGATTCATTGCTAACAACAGGGTGTCTGGCCGTATGGAAAACCTGGAAAAATCGCGGACGTATTCTCTGATCGGAAAAGAGAGAGTACCGAGGCTTAAATCAGGGAAATTTAAATTATAATAGCTATAATAAATAGCTCAATAAAATATTTCTTTGAACTGTGCCTTTTGTACTGCAATGCGTACTGAAAGTTTTGAAAACCTTATAACTTCCACTAAATCATTCTCCAAAAATTACCTTTTGCACACGAAGCTCAATAATTTGTATAAAATTATTTAAGCCTACGTAGGAAAGAACGTTGTAAATTGGTTAATGTTTGGCCGGACACCATGTTTGGGAAAAGAGGTTTAAGTTCTTCGGAAAGTTGTAGATTTTCTGGTGCAGCTTGACCTCACCCGACCTTGCGCCAGAAAACCCAAACACACACGTTTCCCAACCCATCGCATTGGCTAGGGATCTGCTGAAGCGCCATTGATTTACCGCTCTGAACGCCGCTGGAATCGAATGGAACAGGTGATAAGTCGCCAAGTATGGAAACCTAAGCCCTCCATCCGGTTCTCGTGATATTGGAAAGCAAATCTGTCGAAAAGTTGAACAACCGTCCGCCATCCATATATCGCCAGAACATATGTGAATGGGAGAAAGTTATCTTTCTTCCCTCGGTTCTATTTTTAGAAAGGACTGCCAGACGTTGATCTTGTTGCCAGTTTTCAGGAGCGAAGTTTCCTGTTTGTAGGACTATTCTACGATAAATTCTTACGTCAAAAGTCGCATCTTGTACGAACAAAGCGTGTAATAAATTGGTCTCGTCCAGGGCACCAACTTGAAGTAACCTAGGTTCCTTGACGTCTACCCCACACTTTTAAAAAACATTGTAGGGTCCCTTCCCGAAATTTATCGATAATAAACAAATAAATAAATCTGAAATTTAGGGCTGTATCCAAGATTTAATTTCGGAATGGAGGTGTGGAAAATTTTTACAAAATAATGTTGAAAAAAAGATAGGTCATCTTTATCGTGAAGAAGAAATATATATATATATACATCATACAGAAATAAATAAGGAAATACCACTTTTGCCTCCAGGCATAATTATGAATTTATGCTTGTGTATTTGCTATCAAAACTTAATTTTTTGTAATGTTCCCCTCTTCTAAGGAAAATAATTTCTATATATAATTTTTTATTTTCTTTAAAATTGTCACAAATTAATGGTCTACGAAACTAAATCTCGCGTGATCAGGATTTTGATAATTTTTCAAGATTTCAGGGTATTTTATTTTCTTCCTTTTTCCAGTTTTACAAGTAAATACATATACGTGTTTTTGCTGTCCCATTACAAAAATTTGTTTGGGGGGGGTACTCTAAGATGGTTCCCCCCCCCCTTTAGATACGGGCATGATGAAAAGCAAAATATAGTTGAAAGTGAATGAAAGAGACAGGAAATCGATTAATTTATTAATATCGATACATTGATTCTTTTTCTGCCTCTGTCAAGATGCGACTGAATTTGATTTAGGAGGAGGTCTATACTACAGATGGGCCAAACCGTTCATTTACCGAATGAATGACTGAGTTTGCACATCTCTAGACTATACTTCGATACGTAACGCAAGCCTGCGGTGCTGTAATGATTAGGAAGTATTTAAATTGGGAAAAAAGTGACGGTCTTTTTAACGTTGAAATTATTTTGAAATTAATATATAAATTTACAGTTTCCTTTTAATAAATTTATTGGGGGGGGGGGGCAAAACCCCTCTCATAATATTTTCTATCCAGTAGACGCCCCTAATCTCGTTCGTGTCTGATATCTCTCATCCTCATCGATTAGTTAATTGTAACCTTTATGAACTTCAAAATCAATTACGCGCAGGAGCATCAATTAATTTATTAAGAGGCGACGTTGATATGGACGTTGGATAATTACGCGTTTCAGACAGACATCGCTGCTCATACTCAACGCATTATCTGGCATCATGGGTCGCTTCAGACCCTAACCGTGGGGATTGGTGCGCCGCCAGGTGGCGTCCTAATTACATCATATACACTTTCTAAGAATAGAAAGAAGTTTTGCTTTGAAAAGAGATTTTTCGAAAGGTTTGGACGAACGCATCCAAGTACTCAAATCCTCTTGTTACGGGTATGGACTATTCCAATATTATGTTCAGAAATTTCTAGACCAGTGCTTCCTAAAAGTGCTGTTCGTAGGATCTGTCCGATAATATATTTCTTGCCTTCAACCCAAGGAAGAAAATGTGCAGGTTTTTATGGAAGCGCGCCATCTTGTCCATAGTTGTCAGCGAATCCTGGTGCTAAAGCTGCGGAAGTTTTGTCCATAACGCCATTTGACTCTTTCTCGATGGATTGAGTTGTGTGGCGCAAGGTCAACAAAGGTTCTGTTGCACCGTTTTTATACCCTTCTAAAGAACGTCTCTAATAATTTTCGGCACCTGTTCCCTTTAGTTTTCTAGGCGAAAGAAGTTCGAATTCCTCTGAAATCTGTATTTTCTGACTTAGGGTGAATTTAGCTGTCCTTGCGCCATAAATTAGTGACCTTTCGTTGTACCTTTTTTTGTCAGTTTTTCATCTAGTACTCTCAGCTCAACGTTCAAGCTTTTTAGCTCATACCGTGGGGTGAATGTCGTCCCTGTGGTTATAGCGAAAACGACTACAACGAAGAAATTGCTTCTGACCTTTTATGTTCGTTATAACTGAGTACGACTATTTGTTTTTGACGAAATATACACTATATGCTCTTGCGCCATAGAAAATCCAAACGTACAAACTATTTGTTTATTGGTATAGTTAACAAAGATGGCCGCGAGCAACTGTTGGTGTACCACAATTCAATAACTGCTATTGGTTTCCAGAAAATTCCGAGAGGATGACAGAACCGTCATCTAGAGATGGGGGGAAAAAAATCAGGTCTAGTGCAGGGAGAGAAAAAACACGTGATAACTTGCCGGGTTGCCCTGGCAACGCTGGACCGTTGCCAATTCGAAGAAGTTAAAAAAAAGTTAAAAATAATAGCAAAGTCTGGAGCGTTTTCTCTGGTTCGTCTGGCACAGGCGGAAATGGATCCTTCGGTCATCGGAGCGCCATGTTTGCAATTTGACCCCCCCCCCTTTTTTTTTTTGGGGGCGGGGGATAAAAAAATATTATATTTTTAATTCTAAAGTTGTTTTGTAATAAATACTTGACCATAAAGCTCATTATTTTTTATGTACAAAACTGGTTGTGAAAGCTGCTATGTTTTGAAATTTCTTCCGCACTTCCTCGTTAATCGTTTTGAATTTTAAACTTGGAGGAGGAAAAATCGTATGTCAATGGATTAAACGGTTTAATCGTTTTTGAATTCATTACGGGATGATTGCAAATCGTTTGCCATTTTGACACTTCTGCGTTTTTGTTTTTTTTAGAGAGAGAGAGAATGAGGCCACTCGTGTCAGTAATTTCAAACTGTGAACGCTTTGACCTGTTGGTATAGGATTTCTTAAGCAAATGGGGAAACAGGTAACGTGTGTGACCTGTTGCCAAATATTATTTTAAAATAATTGATGCGGTAGAAGCACTTTATGTATGTTATTATGCATTGAATGCTTGTAGATGGGGCCGTTTGTGAAAGGCTAAAAGAGTACATTTGGCGTTAAAAGTTTGTTCGGGACGCCATTAGCGAACCAGTTGAAAATGTGCCTTGTTATGAAATTCTAGACGACTTACCAAGGATGGGAACTCAGCACACAGAACATAAATTAAAACCACGCTGAGTGCTTAGTGAAGCGATATCATATGGTATCCAATAATGCCATTTCATTTTTCATCCGCTGAATGGCAACAATTCTTCTAGTAGCGGGTTTATAATGTTTCGAACTTGCATCGTCATTGTTGTATTCGAGCAGACGACATTCCGATATTTAACAATACGAAGTGCTGTGAAGTGTAAAGATGATCGGTTGGCTACATCACTAGGCCACTTCCCTTCCGAATTGATGCCAAATTCAGATTCAAAGGTTGAATAGAAAACCTTGTTTTGTTTTGAATTCCGTTACAACTGAATTCAATTATGGCGACGGCTTGGCTATTACATTAAAATTCTGAAGGGCCTCTTTCATATCATTTATGCAGTGAAATTTGTCCATAACACTACTTTAGGGACCGGGAAAATGTTTCGTTATAGAAAAATTTCCCATTGTATGTAATCATCTGTCGGTTATCATGATTTCGGTAGTCTCTTGAGTATCAATATAACCAAATTCAGTTGTATTTTATTTATTAATATGCGTATGGGATTTTTTTTTTTTCCCTCGCTCCAGTTTTCTCATGCAAATTTATTCTCTAAAATTATTTTTCAAAAAATTCCCATTCGAAGTCGGTAAAATTCGTAGTTGATCTCTGGAGATGACGATTCCATGAGAAGTTAATATATTCCATTGTCTCCCCCCCCTTCAAAAGTGCTTACGTACTTGTAGTGTCACTAATTTTGTGCGTAATACGGAAGTTCGTATTGATATAATTAAATACTATATTTAATTCAGATTTATTTTAATTAGAACAAGTATATACAGTAGAACCTCGTTTAGCCGAAATAAAAGGCTGCGGACTCGATTTCGGACAGTCTTAAAATTCAATTTTCAGTGCAAGGGTGGACTGGGTTCTCTTAAAGGACGCGTACCTTGGATTATCGGAGGGCGCGAGTCCTATAGCCCATGAGGACGCCACGGCCCGGGGGGGTCGAATCGTTTGGCTATTACAGTCAGTGTGAAGATGCAAAGAAGCTGCAACAATTATCCAAAAAATACATTTAATTACATATTACTGCACTATAATATGGATAGCGAAAAACGTCACAAAATACTTATATGTTAATTAAAATATTAATTGTTTTGGAAATATTAGTAATTTCTGTCAGTAATGCTCTTTTTGTTGTTGTTGAGCTAATCAACAGGCCATTTCGGTTAAGAAATGTTCGCATAATCAAGGTTCCACTACGTTTTCCTAGTTTTTTTTCTACAAATGCATTGATAATTGAAGAAAAGTTGAACTTTCGTGCTACATCATAATTTATGTTGAGCATAGCCAGTCCGTTCAATCTATCTTTACTCATCATTTAGCGGTGAAATTTTTTAACACGTTTGAGTACATGAAATGTTCTTTTACCTGAAGCCACTGACACTGGAATAGCCAGAAAATCCACAATGTAAGAGTTATATTAGGGAATATTTTTTAAAGGCAAAATTTGAAGCCCTCCGATAAAGCGAGACTCGGGCCAAATGGCTGCACCCTCTCGGAGGCCCTGCATGGGTGGGGGGGGTCTGCTGACTATCTGGTTTACCTCTCTTCCCAAGAATCGCTTTTTGGCCACGAAACAACATGCGGATATTCAAATTCAGATTATTTACTCCCAGATGTCATGTCAAGTAAAAAATGATAAAAACGCATTTCACCCTGTAGTCGAGGGCACAGGTGTTTGGCACCTCGGTGTAAATAATGAATTCTCCCCCCCTCTACCTTGCCCTTACCTTTTATACGATTTTCTTGGTTCATTTTCTCAATATAGGTGCTACAAAATAACGCAGCAAGGCAAGTAAAAAATTATTTACAAAAGAAAAAGAAAAAATCGTTTTAAAACTAGCAATTCAATAAAAATTTGCTGGTTCGAAAACAAGAATATTTGTATAAAATAGAAAAAATTTTATATATACAGCAGAACCTCCATACAAAATCGTTATATAGAAAATTTGATACATGGAAACGATGTATTCATGAACCAGGGTATTACAATATGATACCACAATTAAAATCCCGCTTTACAGTAAAGGACTGTTTCTCATAAATAACATTCAACCATTTAAAAATAGATGTTTTTAAGTGTGCGTATTGTATTCCTACAGTATTATTAATATTAAACCCGATGTCACTGACGTGACTACTCGATTTTCTGTTTTAGTCGTTAAAAATTTCGTTATATAGAAATTTATATCTTTACAGAGAAACACTTTCATGCGTAACGATCACAGGGATTTATCAAAACTTCGCTATATAGAGAATTTCGCTATACGGAAGTACGTTATATGGAGGTTCTACTGTATGTCATCATATTCAACCCTTATCTACCCTTTTTGGATTGATTGAATTGGTTAGAGGAAAATTTGTTAATGAAAAAAAAAAAAAGCAAGAAGTTAAGAGTATGGGAAAAAATAGATAAAAGAGACATGCGTAAAGAAGGGTAAATATTGGTGAAGTCATTCAATCGAAAATAAGGCATTTGGTTCTATTTATTTATTTTGAAGTTTATTTAAATCATCCTACACTATTTAAAAAAAAAAATTATGGTTGTGCCGCCCTAGCCGGCCGCCCAGTTTGCCTATACGGTCGCGCCAGGCCAGATTGGAGTTTATAAGTACACGTCGTGTCTCTTATTATTACGATATATAACACAAATATTAATTTAATATTATATAAATTAATATTAATTTATTAACGCTTACTACGTTTGATTTTACAATATATATATAATAAATATCGCAATTTTTTTTTCTTTTTGCTTTGATACCCACCAAAATTTAAATAATTAAATGTGAAATTAAAGCAAAAAATTACATTTCTGTTTTCAGAGTAACGTGTTTCCAGATTTTAAAGCACGATGTTAATCCTACAAGCTTCTCAAAAAATTTAGCTACATAATTTTCATTTCATCGCAATTTTTGATTAATTAAAAGCAGTTATTGAAAAAACACAAACATTTTCAATCTTTTCAGAATGAAAATGTTTACAGATTAATCACGATAACAGTTTACTGTCATTCATGAGTAATTAAAAAAAAATTAACATAAAAATTAAATTACAAAAATAGTGATAACGTATTAGGATGCATAATTCAATTCTTAAATTGCTTAAAAATACTTGTAAAAATAAATGCAGTTGAACCATGGGCGGTCCGAGTCCTCTCAAAGGACGCTCCTAGCTTTAAAGTATATGTAAGCAATATTTTAGCCATTTCACCCCACCCCCGATAAGCAAAAAATAATGTTGATCAACATAGGAAAATACGCACAACAACCACCCCCAAGGTGCTTACGTAATACTTGAACACCCTCTAATGTGTGTGATCAGTAGCGTAATTAAAATCTGAGGACCCCCCCAAGCATCAACTGGAATCCGTGGCCCACTTCTAGGCCCGTAGCTAAGCGCTTGTTATGGGATGGGGGGGCGGCTCTGAAGGCATAGGCGTACGTAGGAAGTTCATAAGGGGGTTACAGAGCTACAACTCCATATACTCCTATGTTAAATATACAAAATTTCATTGCACTGGGGGAGTGTTAGAACCTCCATCAACACCCCCCCCCCTGCATACGCCAGTGTCTAAAGGTTACAGAGGGGCCCTTTATTAATATATTACTCCCTTATTATTTATTTATTTTTGTTTATTTGTATTTACCCCTTATTTTATTAATATCTTTAATAATAATACTAAATATCCAAGTAGATTTATATATTTAACGTTACTGAATAAATTTCTTAACATAAATTTTGCATTGAAAACTATAGAGGTATACTAACATTTATAATTTCCCTTATCTTTATTATAGAATACATGAAGACTCAAACCTCCATAAAATGCATGATGTAAACAAGATCTACAGTCGAAATCTCTTTTGAATATATTTTTAACGTTAAGAACAATTTCCACTGTCATGTACAATTTTATACGAAATAAAAAATTTAAAAACTCTAAGATAATTTATTTTGAAAAACTATTTTCCAAGGAGCTGACCACGTTTCCGTGGGGCGGAGCGCAGCACCCTCTAGCCCCAGACTGGTTACTGCTCTGGCCCCCTCTAGAGCCACGGGTGCCCTTAGCTGGGGAACAGGGGGGACCGTCCTCCCAATGTTGGTGTTAGGGTTCCATATCTCCATTCAATTTCAAACAAAATGCCTTCTACTGGCACATTGTACCACCACCAATATTTTTACGTTGTCGGCGCCAATGTCTAGAACCAGAACACACACACACACAAAAAGCATCGATTGAGGTTCTCCTAAGATCTCGAGCCAACACGCACTGAAAGGGTTTATTATTTGTTCGATCCCACGGCCACCCCAGTTTAAAAAATTCAAATGGCAACCCCTACTTTGATATATATTCTTTATAAAGGGCGTAAAAAGTGCTATTGGTGGATTGGAGAAAAATTCAAATCGCTGCATGCATTTGTGAGTAAGAACTAAAATAAAATCATCGATTTCACCTATTCAAAGATGCTAGTGAGAGCACTTTTACCTTTCATTCCAAGAATAGGTGAAAGTGCGTTCGGTAGCATATTTGAATAGGTGAAAATTCTGATCTTTAATCACCCTCTCCCCCCAGATGGGAAATTGTATTTCGCACTGAATACACTAGGCTGAAAAATATAACCGCACTCCTTAGTTCAAAGAACAAAATATTTAAATTTTAAACGAAGGTGCCTATTATAAAATTTTGCTTCAAATTGGTTGAATATGGAACCCTAATACCAAAATTGGGGACCCCCCCGCGTATGGCGCCCGTGTTCGATTTTCTACGGGTAGACAATTTGTGTTGAGATTCCTTGACTTCGTATTTTCTGTAGCGGTAGCTCATTATTTAGACGTTTCTGCCAAAACAAATGCTATGAGGCGGAGTTTACATTGGAAATCGGTAGTTTTAGACGATGTACTATAAGAAGAATTCGCTGTCATTGATATGTGAATATGTATATAAATTTGAAGTAATGTTTTTCTGAAAGAGAACGATCTGCGGAACACGTGCTACTTTTTAAAATTTTGTAATTCCCTCTCCTTCGTAAATTATGAAGCTTTAAAATCACTACCTCATTCAGCTTAAATTCGAAGTTTAACTCCTTTTTGAAGTGGATTATTACTGAAAATGACATAATTAATTAGTAGCCTGTATACACTGGGAAGTAAGGAATTATATACTGAAAAAAAATCATTTGAAATATTCAAATGCAAAAAAAAAATGGTATGTAAATAAATGTTCTCATTGAATAACATGGGTTTCATGCTATGAAGGGCCAGAACGAAGCTTCCCCTTAATAAGTAGACCCAAATTTTTAAGCAGTTTTAGGGTTTGATCTTTTCGGAGTCGTGTGCTTGGTTAACTTTTAGTTTTAGTTAGTAGTTAAGTTTTCCGTGACGGATAGCAGGAGTGCTAACTATTACAACTGTCTGCTTTGGCGATGACGCAAAAACCAGTCTTAAAGAGCTACTAGTTATGCAAGTTGGTTTCTTCGCATATTTTTCACCTTAACCTAACCAAGTAACCTCTGATAGTTGCGCGGTGACGTCACCAGTTGTGGCCACGCATCTTAAACTGGCTGGTGGGAGAAATTCAAATGCCGAAATATTTCTAAGCGGCCATTTTTGCCTTTTATGGGCAAGAGCATGTCGTTTGGCATTGTTTTCTGTCCTGCTTATGAATGGCGCGAACGCGTGGGTGCTTTACGTCGAGTTTTTTACTTCCCTATTCCTAACCACGTCGTCGTTCTAAGCGTTAAGTCAGGATAATTCTTCTGTGTTGATGAAACGGTTGTTAGCGGTGAAAAATGAACGTGTTGCACTTCCTGTGTTGCAATAGCTTGACTCAAGACTGTTTTTAGTACATGCTCTCATGAGGGAAAACGAATCACTCTTGTTTTTTGGTGGAGGAAAATGTCGGTTGACACGGTCGTTTGAAATCAAACGTTTGTGCTGGGTGGGCACCATGTCTTGAGCAAAAGCGGCATTTAAAGAACACAGCGAAACGCAACGGTGTCTTTTAATTCGACGCAATTGGTTCGTTCCACTGTTTCCCGACCATTGATAATGCTGTTAATTGTTTAATGAGATATTTAAAAAAAATGTTACGATTTTTTTTTAAGCCATTTGCAGAGACCGGCGTTTTTTCTCATTACAGTTACGGTTCGTTCACGTTGTTATGAGTTGTTTGTTTCTATAAGTATTTCTTTGTTAATTTTTTTGTACGTTTTTGTTAGTTGCTTGCGTTGAGGTATTCTATTTGGATGCGTTTCCGATTGCGAATCAGTCGAGAGGAAACCGTGTATGTTTTAGCGATTTTTGATTCTAAGAACCCACCTCGTTATATGCGAGTTGTTTCCATCAAGGCTTGGAACATAATTTACGGGCCTTTGGGCAGTTTTGCAGATAGGACTTGCCCTAACTAATTATGCTTAATAACAAATTGTTTTCGTTACATTATTGAAGTTTCTCGCCTGGACCCCATGAACATTCCCCCCAGGCCTTGGTTACCACCCCTCAGATATGGAGTAAATCGAATTATTTCGCGGAGAAGCTCGCCATTCAATGTTAAATTGCCCATTCACTCGTTTGGCAGTGTAGAATTGGATGTTAAACCGGTTCGATTAGAAGATTCCAAACTTCTACGACTCGTGATGAAAGTTTTATGCGTATGGCGCGTATAATATTTATAATTTTTGAATCGTGATGGTTTGTGGGCCACGGGTCGATTAGCTTCTTTTATTCGTACTGCTTTTCAAATGGCTACCGTTGCCAAAACGTATAAAGGAAAAAAACGGGGGGTTGGGGGAGTATTAGGTCTTGCTCTTCTGATTGCAAGAAGCTCTTGGCCACCTTCGTAATTAGAAAACTACAAATTGGCGGGGAGGTCGGCTGAACAGAGAGCTATTTTTCCAGTTACCGAGGTTTATTATAACGTTCGTTCTTTGTTAAGGGTTCGGGTTTATGGCGATCTCCGGATGTAGGGATGAGTGAATTCGTGACTTCCCTATATTATTTCCTTCTTCTTCTCAGGTAGTTGGTTAATGTGCTGCACTGTTTTTTCCCTCTTGACCGAAAGGGATTTTTTTCTTTTGAAATCACGCCACTTGGCTATCCCTGGCATGTCCCGTCAGCTTTTGTTTACGAAAGCGGCACTTCAGAAATAGAACCCGGCGTTCCAAAGGCACATGTGGGTGAGATGGTGAATGGAGATTATTGCCTTATCGCCAAGCGATCGCCAATAATCTCGCCAACTTCAGTTCCCCAATCCCGGTAGTATTAGCTCGGTAGATTATACACTTAATTGGAGGAGTTAATTGGTTGTTTCCTTTTTATTGAGGTCGAGGGTATTTGGCCGTGGTCGAGAGTATTTGCTCGGCCCCCACCGAAATTTAAAGCTCCGAAAATTGTCGGTCTTTGAACGTTATGGCCCAATTTGGAGTGTCCCAAGAAAAGTTATGGGTTCCAATTATGCGATAACTCGAAGGTCAAAACTTATGTTTGATAACTTGGAAGGTCAAAATTTATGTTCGATAGATAACTCGTCTTAACGAGGTAGAGAACTATCATTAAGAACTTAAATTGTTGGCGTCTTGCCAAATTTCACTCCCAAAACGATGCTGGAAGTTGTTTGCTTCCTTGAGCTTAGCTGTAAAAGGCCGATGGTCTTACCTGAATTATTGAACATGGGGATTGAATTGTGCCCACACACGTCTTTGTGTGTAAAACGTGGTTCCTGATTTCACCACCACAAGCAAAAATGGCTCTGATGTCATTCGTCAACGCTTAAAAAACATGCGATTTTGAAGTCTTACTCTCTCTCTCTCTCTCTCTCTCTTTTTATGAAACTTATTAACAGATTTTCCAGTTTTTTATTTGTACCATACAATACATCTTTATTTACTTTTTTGTACCTTGTGTAGTAAAATTTCCAACAATAAAATAAATTTTCCGCTAAATTTCTTTAAAAAGTAAAATATTACGAATATACAAAAGTGTGGGACACGGGTTAAAAAATACGAGTCTTAAAATACCGGAACCCAAGTAATAGAAAAAAAAAAAAAGGGATAGAAGATTTCAACATGCATTTTAACCATTACATTATAGCCATTATAAGTCTATCAACTTTTTGATATGTATATAGAGAGAGATTATTATATAATCTCTCTTTCTCTTTCTTTTTTAACAACTATATTTTGCACCTAGTGGTGGATTTTTGAATTATTTATTATTATTGTCCCTCTCGTGTTTTCTCAGCGGTATCTCCACACAGTACTACTATGCATTTTGATTGTTTTACTTTTTCTTTGCGTTTCATGACGTGAGGACAGCTAAGACCCTACTGCACCAAACAAAGCCTTTATTCAGTTCTAAGCTATGCAGAATAGGATTCGTCCCTGGGTCAACAGTTCTCGAACTTTCCAGAAGGCTGTTCCAGGTAGTAGCATTCTCTTAGCCCAGAGCTGTTCTATCTTCCATGCAAAAATTTTCCCACGCGCGGGAAAATGAAAAAGAACAAGTTAGCAGTGAACTTCCGTAGATAAAATAGGATTGGCTTGATTCTACCAAAGAAATTTGCGCTTATTTATAACTCCTTGGGAATACAGCGCTGTTTTCGGCGGCCACTTTTCCCAATTCCGTCTTTCCCAAATTCTACTCGTTCATGATTTACGATTTGGTGGCCTAATCTTACAGAAAATGATTAGAGGCTTGATGGGGATTCTGGCACCTTCGTTAAATTTTTACTTTGACGCCCCAAGCGGTTGTTTCAGATTTGTCGTTTCCCAAGTATTCGGATCCACGGGCGGACTGGGTCCAATCCGCCCCTGTTCGGATCGTCATAACTGTAGCATGTGGACTATTTGCTTGCCGGTCACTGTCGCTCGAGGACTTGGCTTGTCTCGCTTTGAATTGCTTTCGCTGGTGGTGTTCCAGTTGGTTTGAATTTCTCTATTATTTTTTTTCCCTTTCTTCTGTCCTTTTGTGAAATTGAAAACCGGAACCGTGGGCCGCGTGCTCCGAGGAGATATGCACCGCATGTCCGGAATGAGATGCACAAAAGGATGATGATCCGCATTTCGTGCTTCCTGCGCTCCAATACCGCGGATTTTCACCTCCTGACACAACAAAGGCTAGAAATTGGGTGTCACTGCCAGTAGTTTTTTTTTTTTATTATTATTATTGTGGATCTTGAAGGACATAAAAGTGTGTTAGTGGTATTGTTGACTTTGTGGGCATGGGACCTTTGTCCCAGAGTTATTCTTCGCCATACGAAAGTGACATACTCAACAGTACGTCATTGACGACACAGCATCGTCAATGGCATACTGTTAAAATGCCACTGATTCTACATCAGCGATGCGCGACTTGATGCCTGCCTTCCGCTGATGGCACAGTATGAGCTTGGTTGTCCTTGCGCCATAAACACAGACGAACAAGTGCCTTCCGTTGGCGCGTTTCGCAGAAATTGATCTGACGTCAAGTAGAAACAGACGCGCACTGGGCTGTTTACCAAACACGGGGTTCATGAGTATGGACATTGCCGGATAATCGCAGTGGGCCCCAATTTGAGTCGGGGCCCTCAAATTTGTAAAGTTTGTTAGTTTATTTTTGTTTGTTAAGGCGACATTTTTTTTTTTCTCATTGAAAAATTTTGAAAGTTCATCCAAAAGAAGGGCCCCAAAAACGTTCGGGTCCAACCCTCCTCCCCATTATGTCAAGTTGACCATGAGCACGAATGGTTAGCACTGCAATGGCAGAGGTGTTGAAGGTTGCCGAAAACCCATTCCTTAGAAATGACGTTTTCGTTATTTCGAAGCATCAGGGACGCATGCAAGGCTCAGTAAGTGATGGGGTGCAATAAACCGTCGATTGATTGAATTTATGAATCTATAGAACCCCCTGCCGCTACTACCCTTTCCTAATACTTCCTTAGATTTCGCTTTCTGAATACGATTCCAATAAATTAAACAACAATATAAATCAACGTTTATTGGCGTAGTGATATCACTACGCCAATAAACGTTGATTGATATTGTTGTTTAATTTAATCTGCGTAGTGTTCGATTTATTTAAAGACGATTCCAATATTTGTGATTTTGGAAGAAAAGGTTACACGAAATTGATTGGCTTAGTTGATTTATAAAATGTTTTAACAAAAAATTATTGAAACGTTTTATAAATTAACTGTGTCAATAAATTTGTTACTTTTTCTCCTTCTTGATTAACGTAGCGTATCGCCAATAAATCGATTTGTGATTTTGTTTGGAAATACGAATTGTGTTACTAGAGGGAGAAGGGAGTAGACGCAACCTCACCCTCAAATCCGCCCCTGAAAAACCCCGTATTTGTGAATGGATTGTTTTTCATTGTAATTGACCAATCATAGTCCATATAATAAACGGCTTACAAATATGTTGATTCAGTTACACACTGATTGACGTTGTCATTTTTATGGCGCAAGAGCATCTGCCATACTGCGCCAAACATGGTAAAATCTTTCCTCTTTCACACTGACAAGTCGATCCCCGCTAAGGCTTTAAAGCAAAGGGAAATCCAGCCATCTGTCATGAAATATAGCCGCCATTACTTTTATTCCAAAACAAAGTTCGTGCACTTCATTTTAAATTTTTGTCTGAATGAAATTGTACATAATAATGCATTTTTTTTTTACGCTGAAAATGTATTCAAAATGAAGGCTTTTTACGGTACATCTATGCAATTTTTTTTTCTAAAGCTTTAAGAAATATATTTATAACAAATATATTAGTCTACTTATATGTATATTTAGTATTATTAAATATATTAATAAAATACATCAAAACATTTACGAATTTTAAGCCCCTGTAAATTTCAGAGCACCCCCCCGTAACAAGCGTCTGGTTACGGGCCTGCAACAAGTAGTATCGAAACGAATTCTATGAGCTCTCTTTGCGCATGCTTGAAATTCTCATTCATAAATGTAACTCTTTGGCTCCCAAATTTCTAATGAATATTTACTAAATTTTCAATGAATATTTACTAAATTTCTAACAAATATTTACTAAATTTCTAACGAATGTTTACTAAATTTTTAATGAATGTTTACTAAATTTTTATTAGGGCCGACTCCCATATATATAGGGGTAAATACAGGATTTTCTTGGAATTGTGGGGAGGGGGACTATGAATATTTATTTAATCCTCAATAATTTTTAAAGTGTTAATATTAATAGTACAAACATAATTAGGGGGCTTACCCCTCCTTGGAAAAATTCTTCCCCTCTCCGAAAAAAGCGAAATTTTCAAATGTATTTCATAGATTCCCCCTCCTCACGACTTCTTTTGAGGCTAAGCATAATAACGATCAGCATTCCCATCAGCAGGGGCGTAGGAAAGGGGGGGGGGAGCTCAGGTGGCTCAAGCCCTTCATAAGATATCAAAGCGTGGTTGTCGTTTGGGGGTCAGTTGCCCCCTAGAATTGAAACCTTTTTTTTTATTTGGGGGTAAAAACTAGATTTTAAATTTAAAAATTAGATTTTTGAATGAACTATTCTAGATGTCTGAACTGGAGGTCCTTAAGAAAATCGATACATACTCTGTTACAGAAATCCCCCAAATTTCAAATAACGAACGTGTACTCTCCTTGAAAAAATTTAATAACGATTTTATTACTTAATATATGCAATATTTTTAAAATATATTGAAAGGTGAAAGTGATTACTTGCTGCAGGTTAATATTGGTGAAACAAATAATAAAAAAAAAAAAAACTAAAACCGTAATTTGCCTTAACGACGCTCTTGTATCAAAGCATATTATGTATTTTCTTATAGTTCGCATCGCAAAATCCTGTTTAAAGGCACTTGCGCCCGCCCCCCCACACCATGAGTTTTGAATTTTTGAATTACTACAGCACTGCATCAGAGTGTTAGTTTATTGACATATTTTTCGGTTTGATTTTTCGGATACGATTAACGGAGGTGTTTTCAATGGCGTTGGGCGCTCGTGACTTTGTCCACCTGGTACCGCCATCTAGCGGACAGTTGGCAAAGTAAAACGTACGTTCATGCAGCGTACTCTCACTTTTACGAACTCTTTCGTTGGTCCCATAATTTTCACTTCGTAAAAGAAATGTTAATTTTAATTTACGAACTTTCGATTTTACGAACCCTGTGTTTCCTGCCCGTATGAGTTCGTAAAATTGAGAGTTCACATTTCTTTGAAAAAGGAGCGAGACCTGGGCCGTAAATTTTGCTGATATTTGAGAATTTTAGCGGTGTGTCATATCGTTCAGTGTCCGAATCACTGAACGAGTCTTCCCGTTTATGATAGGTAGGCAAAATCGGTCATTGATTCGTTCACTGAACGATTAGGCACATCTGTATTTAAGAGGTATCGTAAAGCAGCCGTATTATATGGGCCCAGGACTAAGCTGTGGATTATATTGAGCAGGGGCGCCGAGAGCCAACGCGGGCCCCCCCCAGGCTCACCTTGACTGGCCCTCATGACCCCTCCTCTGTCGAGGCCCCCCACCCTCTCGCTCTATTCTGATTCAAAGCAAGTGATAGACGGCCGGTTGAATGTAGCTTCCGGAACAACGATATATCATCACGCACTGAGAACCGAACGAAATCCAACAAATTCGAAGGCTTCATCCAGTTCTTTAATCCCGAATAATTTTGCTTTACCCATACATATTATATATATATATATTTTTAATCTCATTTTTTCATCGTTCGTTTTTAGTATATTTATTACCCTTTTTACCTTTATATAGCGACTAATTTGTCCTGTTTTAAAACTGTGCGTACGACCTCGCCTTATTCGGCATAGAACGAGCCTTACTGCTCCTTCGCCATAAACATTTCACCTCAACTGTCGTAACATTTTACGCCGATAGATGGCGTCCCTGTAACACTACGTGCAGTTGTATGAAGTGGCAACAGCTGGTGTTCGTATTTGTTGATTCCTGAAGGACAATGAGGTCTGTCTGAAACACGTCGAAATATTTTACCCAATTTCCAAAGCTGTGCTTTATAACATTGTGACTAACGTTAATATATTCGGCGCGATGTTACATCAGTTACTGGGCTTACCTAAAAGTTAGTTCGATGATGCGCAAAACGAGAAAGAAAATTGCATCCTGCGCAGACCAATTACGCCATTTTCAGATTTTGTGCCGATAGTGCTGCCAAATAGTTTTCCAAATAGCAACTATTGAAGTACAGATGTTAATGATATTCTCTTTTGGTTTTTTTTTCTAGACTATACTCGAGATGGAAAGGTACCTGAAGGATGAACCCAAGATGCCTAATTTCAAGTCACTGACTTTGGAGCTGGACAACCCCTGGGACCGGTTTTCCCTAGAAGGTTCGACGAAGTTGTCAACCGTAACCATCGAAGTGAGTTCCGAATTTGACGAAGATGCCATTTCTGAGGACTTTGGACTCGAGTCTAACACCAGTTCGGCCACGGATTCTGGTGAGGACCGATTGTCCGTCTCGGACTTAGACGTGCACTGTGACCTCGGGACCACGTCACCCACCACTGCCACCAAGAATCATCATCATCATCTTTTAAAACTGCCTACTGTCTATAAACGTCGGCTGTTAGGCTCTTCGTCGTCAAAGGACCTTAACCACCACATCATGAAATCCGGGAGCACCACCGCCACAGTGTGTCATATAGCGCATCTTGCTAAGGGAGTCTTCGTGAAGGAGGAAGCCACCTTTACTGCCAGTCATCATCATCATCGTCAGGGGGTGTCCGAGACGACCCGGAGCAGGCCGCGGTTCGAGATTAATCCGGATAGTAGCAAAAGACGCATCCACAAGTGCCAATTCACCGGGTGTAAAAAAGTTTACACCAAGTCATCTCATTTGAAGGCTCATCAAAGAACGCACACAGGTAAGATGAACTTTGAAGTTGGAAATTTGACGTTGGATCACCGAACTACTATAGTGACGATCCGACATTCGGTCAGAATCTGTCTCCAACTGAGCCATGGTAGCTCAGACATGGAGATGGGGTTCTGGTTCGCGAGACCGTTACAAAGGTTTTTAAAAATTCATTCAGTGAAATCTGTATATAACGATAGTCTGTGTATGTCCATAATGATATTTTTATTCAATTCCGAAAGGTAGAGTAGCTACCATATTTAACCTTGTCTATAAGGATAAATTGCCTATAATGGTATATTCCCCCGGTATATTGTGTATCGTTAAAGACAGATTTCACTGTTTTTGTCTTCTCATGTTTGCCTTAGTAATTTTTAGGTCCATGTTGCCTCCTAATTTCTACCTCCATATAAGTTTTCAGCCTATTTGTTGTTGTTATTACTACAGTGTAAGGAAGAATTCAAGTAATACGTAAGCACCTTTTGGAAGGGTGACGTTGTACTTATTTTCCTATGTTAGCCAATGTTAATTTTTGCTTATTTGGGGGGAGGGGTATAAAATGGCCAAAATATTGCTTACGTAATACTTGAACTCTCAAAATCCCAAAGGTATCCTTACTTTCCGACAGTTGTCGAATGAATCAATATTGTCGCCGTTGCCTATATAGCGTACCTTTTCCCGTTCCCTTTTAGTATCGTTAAAACCAGAATTCATTGTACGTTATATATTTTTACCAATTTGTCATTCTGTTTCCAAACAATGGCCGATTTGTTAATAACAATTTATTACTATTTTTCTATTCATTGTTGCTGTGCATTTTTTAATACGGGAATAATACGAAATCACCATAGGCATTGCACGAAGTTTGTAAGGGGTTATGGAGGCTCAATTGGGGATACAGAGCTACAACTGTTATATACCTATGTTAAATGTACAAAGGAATTTCATTTGCAATGCCAGGGGGTTATAGCCCCCATCCAGCACCTGCGTACGCCAATGGAAATGGCATTAATTCAAAGGTCAAACAGAAATCCAAATAGTTTAGTTGAAAGCTTAAAACATGTACATTGTTATTAAAATTTTAATTAGTTACTATAAACCTTCAATGAGACTTCAACCCGTTATTCGCAGAACAAAACAACATTTTTTCAGTCGGATTTGTGTGATAATGTAAAAGATTTTAAATACTGGGTTTTGCAATGCAAAAATTGAGTACAAAATCGAGTGGTTTTCTGATTTCTCCACGTATTTGTTTCCTATCGTCATCCATAAGAAAATTATGAACATTCGTAATGGAAGACACACGAGTATCCGGACATTCGTATGACATATGAGTATCTGGATATTCATTGTATATTCACAGTACGCGGAAGCCGGATATGACGTTGCTGATTTATTTACCGGAAGACACAGCTTAACGTTCAAGAAGATAAATATAGAAATTGTTCAGCTTCCATTACACCATGGGTGGGGGAACCTTTTCATGTTGGAAGGCTGCATTAAATTTGCCGTTAACATTAGAAGCCCGCATTCGGTTAGCTGTAATGTATGAAAGCCGCATGTGTTTTGATTGCGTCAGTCAATCAAGGAAGATTATTTCGTTAAATCTTCTACTCTTTTATACTTTATTTAGGTTCATTTTAAGGTCATAATATAACTAAAAAAAAATAAAGACGAACAGAATCATATAAATGAAAATAAAACATCTTTCTGAAAAATTCTGCTTCGGTCAAAAGACATTATCTAATGGCCTCGAAGTCCGCATGTGGCCAGCCATAAGGCCGTGGGTTCCCCACCTATGCATTACACCGAAGAAATCGGTGCCCATGGGGGGATATATATATATATATATATATGTAGGCTATTTGTTATCTATCTATCAATATATTTGATAATAATTAACAATCCGAAAGCATATAATTTAGAATTCTATATTTTCCAAAATGGGTAGTAAAGAGAAGGCATCATGAATGTTAATTCGTCATTGGGGTTAAGTTTTTGACCTGTTAAAAAAAAAAGAATTATAGTGATAAGAAAATTTAAAGTCAAATTATAGTCATCGAAAATAAAGTGAATTCTGTTTGGAATACAACTTTCACAAACATTTTTTGGAAAGACCAATACAACTATGGACCTGTTTTGCCAATACGATTTAGTACAAGGGGTTATAGAATAATTTAATTAGGTATATTTGTTCTCTCTTTTTCACATATTATTTTGGCATTTAGTAATTCTGCGCATGCGCTTTCGTATGCTTGGCAATGTTCGGACATTTGGCGATCTTTATTTCATATTTAGTGTCGCCAAGGGAATGAACTGATAATACCCAGACACGGCATAAATATGCGGCGAGGTACCAAACTCTTTTAATTCCATTCTGGAGAGATCCCGGAAATACTCGTCTGGACGGCCGTCTTGATCCCGTTGTCATGCTTTTCCGCTCATATGTGATTAATGAACCCCATGGCTTGGGTTACATACGACGTGGAGCTGCCGTCATGAATAGGTTATTAAATAATACATAGTTCCCCGTACACTTCATTAATTGCCAGACGATATGCACAATGGCGGATACAGACTTCCATTTTGTGTGGGGGGTGGGGTGGGTCTGAAAGAAGAATTTGCCATGGTCTTGGAATAATGCCCTTCATTTAACGTGGAAGTTGGAAATTTTTACATGAAAAAATATATTTGGGGCATGACCCCTTGGATATGCGATAACGCCAAATGTGACACCTCGACTTCTCATCCATGCTGCCTGAAACGCTGCTTTTATAAAGCCTTGAGGTGGCGACTGCGCATGCGCGAATGATCGGGATTCGATCCCAGGAGGTTGCCAGCATTTGCCCTTTGAGATCTACATGCAGTCCGGGGTGTAATTTCCTAGGTAAAAGGAGGTTCGAATTCCTCGGAAGATCGCAGGTTCCGATGCGGTGTGATTGGAGCCGTCTTTGCGTCATAAAATCGCAAACGCTATTTGGATGAATTAATTGACGACATACTCTGCAGCAGTGTCCATAACCAAGATACATAAAATTAACACAGTTTTAAACATATTTATTTAACCGCTGACAGCTGTTTCGATACGCACTTGCTACCATCCTCAGAACGGCAACTAACCGTCGTCAGTTGTCGTTTTGATGCTGACAGCACGTGGCTACCGAAACAGTTGCTAACAATTAAGTACATTTCTTTAAAACTGTTCTATCCTGGTTATTAATATTTTTTATATGCAGGTACATGTACTACGGTAAAACCTCCCTAAGACGGCTACCGTCGGTTCCGTTGAAAAGTGGTCGCTCAGGGAGGTGGTCTCCGAACGTAGGTGTATTTATCATTTTGTCCATGGAAGTGAGGAAATCCGATTCTAGAAAAGTGGTCATTATGAGAGGTGGTCGCTTAGTGGTCGTTAAGAGAGGTTTTACTGTATTTATATGTAGCCTGTTATCGACTTTTTTTAATAGGATAACCAAAAGGGCCGGCCCGTGCATTAGGCGTACCCAGATCAGACTTCGAAGGTTTTAGTGGCGAGATTACTGCATATTAATTAATTACTGTATTGCCACTGTATAGTAAGTAATTACTGTATTGCTATTGCAGACAGGGACGGGCTTAGCGATGGGAGTTCTCGCAATAGACAGATCTATAGTTAGCGTTTCGTGTGGAAATATAGCATACATATCCCATTTGTTTTATTTATACAGTCTGGGCTATACTGC
>QLNU02014176.1:175419025-175446873 GCA_006491805.2 Dysdera silvatica | reverse complement strand
AAAATCGTTCTTCTGAATAGCATTCAAAAATCAAATTGATTATTAATGTTTAATATGTTAAGTACCCCCTTTTTTTTTTGTAGTAAATATCAGACTTTCATACACATCAAAAATTCGTGTGACGGTAAGGGAATTTGTATGAAAGGGGTGGTTGTAAAATAGCGGTAATTTGTGTCATTGTTCGACAAATGCCATTTGGAAACAAAACGAAGTAAAGGGGAATATAGCAATTTTTTTTTATGGGGAGGACCGTAAATTGTTGAGTTATAGAGTTTTAGCAATGCAGGTGTTTAGAATAATTGAAACAGCGCCTACACATTGTTCAATTCGTAATGTCTACTAAATAAGGGTTTTATTAAAATAATAATAAATGGAACAAAGAATGTGAAAAAAAATAATATATTACAAATTTATTAGGTGAAATCACGTTACATTATGAAGTTTACGTAAAGTTAATAGCATAAATATAAATACCACAAATTGATAGCGCCTGGGCAGCATTGGGTAAAGACCAGGGGCGGATACAGACTTTCATTTTGAGGGGTTCAAGGACAGAATTTGCCATGGTCTTGGAATAACACCCTTCATTTATCATAAAAGTTGGAATTTTTTACAGTGAAAAAATATATTTTCGGGGTGAGTCATGACCCCTGTGACCTCCTCCTTGTCCGCCCTTGGTAAAGACCATCGAGTCCGACGAAGTCTGTGCTGCTCGACGGAAGGGAAGATCGTTGAAATATTCAAACGTATGCAATAGTAAAACACAATCTTTATATTGTCATAACGAAAGTACAGTATATGAGAATAAAGATCGTCACAATTCTAAAAGATATTTGCGACATGCTTTTTCAAAAAAAATAAAAAAATAAAAATAAATAATAAAAAAAAGAATTAATTAAATGCTTGTAATTTGTCAATGAAGAAATTCCACCCACTTGGAGCCATAAAAAGGTTGGTTTTTGGGGGTGGGGAGGGGTCGATTAAGGAGTACGTTGAGGACCTTCCTAGAATTGTCTAGGATGGGATCACGACCGCCTCCTACTTTAATGTATTTCTTGACATCCAGGTTTATCTGAAACATGGATCCCAGACTTTGCTAACAGAAGACCATGATTTAGTTACTCGTTTTCAAGAGAAAGCTATATCAAACCATAGTTGTAATGAGCAAATTATAGGAGTAAAGATTATTTATGGTAAAAAAGTTCCTAAAACTATCACCAGGGGGTAATAAACGTAGACATTGTTGGTTGCAGACTTCTTAGTGGGTAATACGGTGCCTAATGCATAGATATGCAGCTGTGCGTATTCAGGATTAGCTTTAGCAATAAGCAACCATAGGCGGTCGCCTAGGGCCGCATCTAAAATTGCATTTACCACCGGCTTCTCCCTTTTTGCAAGGCCTTGGAATCGCTGGTGCACGAACCTCCAAAGGCAGCCCTTGCCATCAATCCCCTTATAATGGCCCTTACCATCAATCCCCAAATAATTTGTCATGACTCCACGTATTGCATCATCCTTTGTACACCTTTCTTCAGTTTTAGTTCACGAAAAACGCTGTTTCATTTGACCTTGCCATTACAAATTGGCGTGACCAGGATTTCGGAAGCGGAAAGGTGGAGTTTGCTGTGTTCGATCTCGTTTTTTAAAAAAATAGGAAACGTGGAGAAGTAATGCAGGGCTCCCACGTACCGTGGAGAACCCGGAATTGTCAGGGAATTTAAAATCATCTGTCTTTAGATTTGCGTTCAGCCATTACCACTGCTGTATTTACACCCCAAAATACTTTTGTGGAAGCATCAAAGGCAGTGAGTGCTTCGCCGCTTCATGCTTACTGAGAATTCGACCGCGGGCAATGGGGGATGTAATTATGAGTGAGTGTTTTAAAGGAGCGGGAAAGGAAAATGTAAACACTCACTCGCGCTCGTGCTGCTGGTCCTTTGATTTCCGCACGAAAAATCCACCAACGAGGGGAACGGCAATGGCAAGAGTAGCGCGAGTGACTTGTTTATATCCCCGCGCTGCTCACTTCCCTGCTCACTGCCAGGAAAGTGGGCTGAATGTAAACGGGGCATAAAGTTCAAGGAGAAGTCTGGAAAAAAGGAGTTTTTTGGTCAAAACTAAAAAAGTCCGAGAAAACTTTAACTTCTGTTTTGAATAGCTAAATCTTCCAGGACCTTGAAGCCATTTTTTCGCAATCGAAGTAAAGTTGAAAGTTGAATATGATTGGTTAGGGAATTTTTTTCTCCAATGGGAACTCTGCTAATGTAAATTTTCCACCAACCGGGAGTTTCTTATGAACTTTCTTCCTGTGTTTTCACGTAACACTGTACATACTTGCGATCTCTAACTAGGGTTGCGAAATACCTAAAGCTGGCCCTGTACGAATGCACCGTAGGGAAGCAGTTCTGAGGTATGTTACAGCGCCGTGCTTTCACCTTGTGGTAAATTTTGGAACTACTTTTTCTTCATTCGTAATTACCTGATCGACAACCTACGTTACGTAAGTGCAATTTTGCGATAGCTGTTCTCACAATCGTATTGCAGGAGCATCACGTCATGGCTAATTTCAGCAACACGCTCCTCTCTACATTTACAGCACTTCGAATTTGACGAAATAACCACGTCTGCTGCTGCTGCGGATGTCTGCCACTACGGACATTTCTGCTGCTCCCAGACTCAGCAGCGGAAAATTGATAAACAAGCCCAAAGTTCCATTCCTGCTGAGGAATTTAGGGGAGGAGGGAAAAGAATTGAGGCGAAGTCTTCCAAAAATAAAGATAAATCCCTGAGATTGGCAACACTCCCAGTGGGCCGCAGCTGTCAGAAGGAGGAGGAGGAGGATTTGTGCAGGTTTTCATTAGAAGGGTGAAGCTGCCAAGGCCACTCCCTTCCAAATGTCAGAAACTGTCAGAACGTACGGCGACATTGAACTCGTGAACCACAGGGGATCAGGGCTCATTTTTTATTTTCCCCCACATAGGTTAGTCCATGTGCTCCGTCCAACGCTTTCCGGCCATTATTTATTTATTTTTTAAACTCGCCCAGCTGTCCTTCGACATTTAAAAAAAAAAAAAAATGATGTCACTAGTGGCTGATACTTGCCGCCTTAATAAAAAAAATACAACACAGAATTGGACGTCACGGGATTTGTTAACATTATTTATTTAATTCTTCTTCTTCTCCTCCACCTCCATCTTCTTCTACTATTATACTCCTTCTACCACTACTACTTCTTCCCCTTCTTCCTCCTCCTCCTCTTCATATATTTAATATTGTTTATATTTTTATTCGGATTTGTTAATATTAAACAGTAAACCCTCTCATTAACATCTTTCTGATTATTGACTATCTCTGTTGAACGACGGTGTCTTGCGGTCCCGGCAAGTGTTGCATAGAATTACTTACACACACGAGATGGGCAAATTCGTTCACTGATCGAGTTAGTGAATGATTCTGCCCATCTCTGATACACTCACTCGTTCGGATAAACGACTTTTTATCTCCGTGCCTTGGAAGTCGTTAATGGGAAAGTTACTGTAATTTAATTTTTATGGCGCAAGGGCAGGCAAGGACATATGGCACTCCAGATCACCGGATTCGCACTCCGTGTTCCGCCAACAAGTCGCGCGTGTTCCTCGAAATGAGGGAAGTTCCTACAAAGAAGAGAAAATTATTTTTCGTGATAAAATTATTCAACAAATAGTAATAATTAAATACATTTATAGTTAAAAAAATAATAAAATTAGTATATGGTGGAAGCTATGGTGTATAATAGTGCATGAGCCACTATTCCGTAGCAGTGTAATGTTTACATTATTGATTAACAATCGAATTTTTTATTTTGTGGGAATGTTTTTAACCTCTTTGATTTTATAGGCAGCGATGGAGATTTGACCACAGAGATAGTACATGGACATCAGTGTGGGTGGTTAAATTGGAGAAAGATGAGTGGGTGGAGTGCTCTATGATTGGAAAGTAAGTAGTAGGATGAAAGGAAGATTGTACAAAACTGTGGTCAGACCTGCAATGTTATACGGGGCAGAGACTTGGCCAATTACAAGAGCGCATGAAAGGAAGATGGAAGTGGCTGAGATGAGAATGTTGAGGTGGATGAATGGTGTTACAAGGAGGGATAAAATAAGGAATAACCTAATTAGAGGTACGGTCAAGGTTGGACCCATAGGAAGAAAAATACAAGAACATAGGTTAAGATGGCTTGGGCATATGGAACGGTGAAATGAGGAATATGTGGGAAAGGTAATGGATAAGCTGGTGGTAATGGGTAAGAGGAAGAGGGGAAGACCACGGCTGAGATGGAAGGATAAAGTGACGGAAGATCTGGAAGAGTATGGATGGAGTAGAGAAGAGGCATTGGATAGAAAATTGTGGAAGAGAAGATTAAAGGACCATAACGCCGACCCCATATAACATGGGAAATGGCAAAGTAGAAGTTTTTAATTGCTACAATTGCCTCCTTGTTTACTACTAAAATAATTTCAATAACAGGTATTTTGCAATAAGAACTGTCTTTCTATTTCGTTTTAAAACGGTGTTGCTTTGTATGCATGATGAAGATGGGTGCCTTTGATATTCTGTGCTTCGCAAAGATTGGAAACCATTTTTCTAAGTTTGCTATCTACTATTTGTATTGGTTTCACCCTTAAGGTTTTAGAAAATAAATATGAGTGTTTCTTCTCGAAAACATTGAACAATGTCTACTAAAAACACTGCCGTACGCAAGGGGGGGGGGGCTGATGGGGCCATAAACCTCCACTGCGATGCAATTTTGTATTTATATATATGAATGTTGAAATGGTAGCCCTGTAACTCCCCTCTGCTATCAACTATCCGCATGCGTTTCACAGACTTTCGGCAAATTAATTATTCTTCAAAACATTAAATTTAGAACATTATTTGAGTCACATTGATGTCAACCAATTTTTTTTTTTTTTTTTTTTTTTCAAAACTGTACATACGGAAATAACTCCAAGGCAGTGGTTATCAACTCAGTTGAAGCTGCGGACCACTTTTTCACTTCCATTGTGTCCGCGGACCACTTTGAAAAATTCTTAAGAGTTGGCTTCAAGACCTTAATAAAAAAGGGAACTGGGTCTTTTTTGGGGAAAATGTGTTTGTACAATCGTTCTTTAGTAAAAATAAATAAATAAACAGAAAAAGAAATAATAAAATCTAATGATAATACAGTCAAACCTCGTTAAGACGAACACGCTTAAAACGAATTACTTTTAATACGAACCGTTTTCTGAAGTTCTGCCCGATTGTAGATTTCTATGAATGTGCTATCAATTCAATTTTATATTTAATTTTAATATGTTTTTTAATTATTTTTTTAAAATAATGACCCGTCTGTCTCTCGGACCACTTGGGACTCCTTCGCGGACCACCAGTTGGAAACTACTGTTCTGTAAAAGTGCTGCCCTGAAAATTGCGATTTTATACTTTAACCAATTATTCCTCAGACCTCAGATATATTGAAGAAAATCTGTCATTGGAGGCGAAAGCCCCCACCTCGATTTTGAAAATTCTACGCTTATGACCGGTGAAAAATGATGAGTTTCTAAAAATGCGAAGACTATATAGCGTCAGTGTCCATCCACCACCAATCGTACAATTTATTAGATCACTTTACTTCCAATTTATTATTTAAAATCTAATTAGATCACTGGCTGCTAAAATATTTGTTTCGTGAGGAAATTCGGTCATGAAATATTTCGCACTCTGATCTGGAGAACACATTTTAAAATTGTGTTCCTTCAATTCTGAAGATCGTGAGGGGTGGGGGAGCCATATATAAAGTTTCAACTGAATTGTTTCCCTTAAAATTTTAGATCGTTTTTGCGAGAGTTCCTTTTGATCGATATCCTTGTCCAAATCATCGATGATGGAAAACGATGAAAAGTGATTTTTTCAGTAATTCGGTTTTCTTGTTGGGAGAAGGTGCCCCCGAAATATGAGTTTCTGGCAACCCTCCCACTTTTTGCAGAAGACGTGAAAGCAGAGGAGGTAAGCTTTCATTTGACAGCGCTTTTCCCACATATTGCTTCGTGGGGTCGGAGGTGGGGGGATCCAACTGTTTGATATTTTTTCATCATCAAATGAAATTTGGGGAAGTTGGGAGCTAAATTGAAGAAGAGTGTTTTTTCCCCAGCATTTTCCCTTTTCCCTACATTTATTTATTATTATTTTTTTTCAATTCCCGTCCTTTTAAAAATTGATTCCTTTCATTCATTCAATATGTAATTGTGTTTCTTGATTTTCGTTTGTGCTTTTTCTGCACACACAAATAAAAATTATTTTTAAATAAATAAATAAATAAATAAGTGAAACATGAAGCAGTGATTTATGACAACTCCCGATCAAAACTGTTAATTTATTTTAGATTTTTAAAAAAACGAAATTGCTGACATTTTTTCCATCATACGTCTTTTCGTAAGTAAAAAATTCTCAGGACCTCCCACTCTTTCTGAAGGGGGAAAAAAAAACATCCCTCTTTAGAAATAGAAGTTACATTTCCCAGTGATATTTTTTGTACAAAAGAAAAAAAAAACTAGGCCAGTGTTCATGAGATGTTTGAACCACGGGGTTTGTATGCTTGCTTGCTTTGGCTTTTTTTCCTTTTTCTTTTTCTTTTCTTTTCTTTTTTTTTTTTTTAAGCGAAACGTGTCGTCGTTTTCAATATCGCAAGGCGTTTGTTCCATGTCTATTTCACAAGAAGTCGTTCTTCTATTTTTTTTCTTTAAAAGCGTCACTTTGAAGTAAAGAACTTGGCTAAAGAAATGTTCACCGAAATTGGCTTGTGCTGTGTGTATGTGCAGTGATACCTCCCGCTATTTGGCTAAAGGTATCGGATATGAAGCAGAACGAAAGGTAGAACTAATACAATGAACAGACTTATCCTTTGCAAAAGGGGGATTTTAGGGGATTGGCAGGGATTTTTGTGGATCCTAATTAATCCCCAAAATCCCCCTTTTGCAATGTACAAGTGATTCCACGAATAAGCATCTAGAAGATTGGATCTTTTTGCCATTGTCCCGTGTTTGAACCAGTTACCCCATTTCATCTTTCATTTAAATGAACCCGCGAGTTGGGTATCGCAGTATTTCCACACGTGGAATTTGTATACACTTTCAAATTATGTTATAAAGTAATATTAATATAAAAATTACTATAAAATAATATCAATGTAAATTACTATAAAATAATATCAATGTAAATTACTATAAACTATTAGTAAAAAAACCTACTTCATTCATAAATAAACAAATTTCATTTGCGAGGGCTTTATTTTATTTTATTTTTTTTCCTGCAAGTCACAATTTTACTCCGAGTATATTTTATTTTAAATTTTATCTTTAAACTTCTACTTTTGAAATTTAGGTGAAGAATAGGTAGACGCTGTATTATAACTGAATTTATAAACGCCGACGGCATAAAAATATTGGGGGGGGGGGGACAATATACCTTTAAAAGGCATTTTGTTTCAAATTTAAGGGGGATATGGAACCCAAATGCCAACATTGAGGGAACGGGCCCCCCTCCCGCTAACGGCGCCCGTGGTCTCAGAGCGAAGTCATATCATTTCGTTTGTTGGTTTACATCTGCAGTGCTATGTCGTTGGGTTTGTTGATTTGAATTTTCCGACGCTATTAAATCTGTGTTTTCCCACGTATTAATGTAATAGGTAACCAAACATACCTTGGGTGTGAAATCCACGTATGGAAGGAAGTACTTGGACACCCTTTTGTTGGTTGTGTGCAAAACCCATGTGTGGAGGTAAAACTGCACATTCTATTGGGAGCGCTTGTATGGAAAATCCACCATGTTCACCTACCATGTAACAGAGTTATATGCGTCTGAATTCTTTTGTTCGTATTTTTTGAAAAAAAAGTCCCTTGGCCCAGCAGGACCTTGCGTCATAAAAATTTAGTCAACCGACCTTGGGGGACAATGGCGCCAACGGCATAAAAATATTGTGGGGGACAATATAAAAGGCATTTTGTTCAAATTGAGGGGACATGGAACCCTAATACCAATATTTGGATCGGGTCCCCCGTTCCTCCCGCTAACAGCGTCTGTGTTTGGGGAAATGGCAGTGTTTAAGTAGAGCATTTTGTAAATGTGTTTGTGTTACGCTATTGAGGTGACTTTTAAATTCTTTATGAGCTAACGACTTATCGTTATATAAAGGGTAAATTACAGCGTAACCTTCATAACCCGAAAGTCTCGGTAAACCGAAATAATTCTCATTTCCCTTGATCCTCGATAATTCGGAAGTATTATCCTTTCCCTTGAATATCGAAGTTCCACTGTACATCATTAAACAATGGAGGGGAAAAAACCCGCGAGTGGCTGTTCGGATTTAGGAATCACTGTTTCAAAAGGGAAGCGATGCAAATCACGCTGATGTTTATGCGGAGTCATTTACTCGAAGGCAGCGACATCTGCTGGTTCACACATTCGAAGTCTTCAAGCGATTTTGGAATGACCCCTCCACCCCAATCGAAATGTTTGACTGCATTGGAAGTGACTCGTTCGTGTCGATTTCAACTTTTAGAACGTGATCAGATATTAAGGATTAAAAGACATGGTTAATTTCTTGACTAGCACGTTGTAAAAGGGGATCTTGCTTCGAAAGGTAAGATTCCTTCTCCTAAGCGACATGAAACGATACCTGCGTGGTTGGAATAATGGGGGCCCCTCGTGTTGAGCAAGTGTTGACCCAGTTCTGTCATAGGTGGCGTGACGAAGCCGATTGCTAGACGTCACGTGTGTAAACCATTAACTCGATGGCTGGGATGAATGTAAAGTATTAATAACCCTATTCTCACTCAATTAATTAATCAATCTTTTCTCTCTCTCTCCGTCGGCTCTCATTAGATCATGTTACTGGCCAAAACAAGTGTGACATCCATGAGATGGGTGGGGGATGTGTCAATTCCACTGTTGTGTATCGGTGACTTGCAAAGGGCAGTGCGCATGCCCGAGGGAGACTAACAATTTCCCAGAGAATTTTAATCATCAATTTCAGATTTTCAGACATTATATTATTAGTTGTCATCAGTTTTATCATTAGTTGTTTATCATACTTTTAGTTGCAATCTTTTGTGTAAGAAATTTCATATCAAATGATTCCAACACTTTTATATTTCAACGTGGTTACAATGCAATATTCTAGTAATGGTTGTAAATTTTATATTTAAAATGTGCATTAATATATAATGTAACATATATATAATTAATATAATTTTGTATTTAATGTGTTTTCTTTACTCTGTTAAAAATGCTTTTATTATGCAAATGTGGCGGTGGCAGACAGAGGGGGTCACGGATCTTTTGGTTACTATAAAAAGGGGGTGTCGCGGATTACTTGGTTACTATAAAAATGGGTCGCGGCTTGAAAAAGGTTGGGAACCAGTGATCTACTGGGTCTCGGTAGTCAAGTTGGCATGACTTCATACAGAGTTTCAATCAAGAGATCGCTGATTCGACTCCAGCAGTGGACAATGCTAGGTGTTTTTTTTTTTTTTTTTTTTCCCCGCCAAAACTTGTGACGACCAGTGAGCTCTAGTTCGAGCCATAGAAAGTAGGTGTCGAAATAATTTAGATTACCAGGGCCGTCCGCGGACAAAATGTTGGGGTTGACTATTCGTTGTTTTTCGTATGGTGAGCCCAGCGCTACACTACTCTTCCCCCCCCCACTATTAAATGGAAGTTTCAGTACTGAAGCTATTTAAATGAATGTTAATGTAATTTATGAGGTTTCACTGAGGTCCGCCCCATTACTAAAGACACTTTCTTAAACGTTTAGTTTGCCATGTTTATATGAGAATTCTACATTTAGCACCTACACAAAAACACCTGTCAAGTGAAATCGTCTCTTTCGCAATGACGAGGTCACGTGATTTCTGCCACTTTCATCCTCGCCCCACAATACGCCACCTGTGGGAAATTGAAATGTCTGTTTCCAAATTTCGTTGCTGAACAAAGGCCCATATGTGTATGAAGGGAAACAATTCCTCCATTCTTAGAATAAGCAAACGAACACACAAAGAATATTATTTTTTCGTTTATGTATAATTATTTTCTTTTTAATTTAATATTAGTTTTCGCTTGAATGCTGTATTATTTTATATTATCTCTGAAAGAAAAAATGCACAATTTATTCATTAAGATTTTCCTGTTGATAATAATTAATGGTGTGTGAAAACCCGAATTTGGGCTTCTTAATCAGATGCAGCAAACTCTCTACAGGTTAGATACGTGGAAAGGTGGCCGCATTGGCTGCGCTGTCTTGCCAGGATTCTTCCTGGCAAGACAGCGCAGTGCTAAATCGTTCACATTAACGAGCTGACTCGTTTAATGATTCGATCATTGAACGATTGGGTACTCTGCTAAATTTCTCCCGTTAACGACGGAAAACACGTCGTTAAACAGAAAAAGACGTTAATTCTATGAAACATTTGCAGTTCCGCAAAATGCCGACGTTGTTGGAAGTTCGCTGTATTTGCGAGAAAAAGCGTAGTTTTACGACCATTGTTACGAAAGAAATCTCAACTTTAACGATTAAAGTCTTTGTATTGCGATCGATATCCTAACTTTACGAGGAATTGGATGAGAAAAGTAAAAAATCGTACTTTTGCGATTTTTTCACTAAGTTCCCCCTTTACAACTTCCAAGGAAGGTCGCTCAGCAGTAATTATCATTATTAATTAATTATTATGTGTATAATTAACAAAAATGTGGGGGTTTTTTTTTTGGTAGTAAAAATGTTTTCTGTTCCTTAATTTTGTCTTTCCTTTGTATGTTTTAGGAGAGAAGCCATATAAATGTTCATGGGATGGCTGTGAGTGGAGATTTGCGCGCTCCGACGAGTTGACACGTCACTACAGGAAACATACGGGTTCCAAACCTTTCAAGTGTAGCTTCTGTGAACGCTGTTTTTCCCGGTCGGATCATCTCGCCTTACATATGAAGCGCCACCAGTGACAAGTTTTGGAACTACTGTATCTTCACGCATTCTCTCTCTCTCTCTCTCTCTATCTTCCGTTCTCCAACGCGGCGGCCTCTTCCGCTGCCAGTTCCAGTCAACGAAATTGTCAGTCAGCAAACTGAAAAGAAAAAAAAAACAAAGATCGTGCTTTAAATATTTAATGTTAATATCGTAACTGTGTTGGTCGCAAACCGTGCAATGTACACCGGAGGTTTCGACCTCCAGGAACAGGAGCGAATGTGGGAAATCGAACTCTGGTTGCTGGAGACGCTTCAATGGAGGTTGACACTGGGTCGTGGGACCAGTATGTGCTTAACATTCGCAGAGCTAAAAAAAGTTCAAATTTTTTGTTTTTTTTCGTCTTTACTGTCTCAATTTTTTTGGTATAAACATATACATTTTTTTTAAATAATAGTCTTCACATTGAAGGATAGCTATAGGCCTTTTATCAGTTGTTAATGTAATTTGATTAAAATTTTAAAATCCAGACAGGTATGACATAAAATTGTGCCTTTGAGAAAACCCGAATTTTACTGTTTTTGTTACGGTTTCTTGTTCATGAAGCAATTAAATAATGTTTTCGTCCGGTGCTATAATAATTTTACAAGTATAATGCTTTATTTTGTTATTTCATTGCCATTAAACAGTGTGACAAGGTTAAAGTGCATTTGACCACCCCCTTCACTCTGTTTGGCGATAAATCGCCTAATGTTTTGATTTTCAGGGTTTCCGGTGTATGCGCCTTTTTCAAATTTAATGCGCATGCGCAAAGGCATCTGACCAGCGTCGTTGCTCGAATGTGGTGACCGGGTTTGCCAAACGCACTTTCAACCGGTTTCTTTTTCTACTTCTTTTTTTCTTGTTCTTTCTTTTTTTGTGTGAATTTTATAATGTATTTTTTCACTTTAGGAGTTTATAGTATTTCTGTCGTGAAAGCAACGTTCCATATATGTTAATGTTATTATCTTGAATGGCCCGGAAAATTTTGGCGGATAAAATGGTTCAGCGTTGGATTTTGTTACTCTGTATTCCGGTGTAATAATATTAATATATATTATATAATTAAGACCTGCATAATGAAAGTATTTTTTTGTGGGAGGGGACGTTTAAATTCTATCGAAATTTTGGAATTTTATGTTAATTTTTGTTAAAACAGATGAATATTATACAAAATACTTCCACTTTGTCTCGTTGACCAAAAAAAAGTTTGTTTGTTTTTTCCCTTCACCACTTAACCCGGGTTCTAACGATCCTCATGTGTAGATGCAAACGAATCTTGAGGAGGAAACCTATTTTGGCGCGATATTAACTAGCCGAGTTTTTTCCTTGGCGAAATTCGAAATCTTGAAGTATGGGGTGGGGAAGAGAAAGCTGAGGAAGCATTGTCAGATGAATTAAAATTTTACAGAAGCCGTCAAACTGTATTCAACCGTTTGCCCCATGTTTTCTAAGTATTATGTTGTGAACATTTTTACAATATGTGCTTCTACCATTTTGTTTGAGTGTGGTGGTGTTGTTATGTATTATCCTGTTGGGACCCATATTGTGATTGAGGAATAAGTAATTTTCCAAATATTAATGAATTACAATTTAATAAAATTCTTTTTTAAAAATATATGTCACCCTAAGATGCTTCGTGACTTAACGATTTATTTCGATGAATTGTTTTGGAAATCCCGATATTCATCGAAAATCCTATTATAGCCGTCATGATCTGCCTGTTGGATACGATTAAAATCGTTACTTCAAATCAAAAATCATATTCGGATTGTTTTAAGATGAAATCTTAATATATTTTTTTTATAATGAGAAAGAAAATTAAGTCGGTGTTGATGTTGTCCCGGTAAAATTTCGGTTTAATCTAGTCAAAAAAAAAATCTCATAATGACAAAAATTTAGAAGTTATATTTAAAGTTTTGTCCTCTCCCCATATGGTTTCTACCACTTGTAGTCTGTGTGTCGTCAAATTAAAGTCACGTGTGAGTTGGGAGCGAATCAAACCTCCAATGATGGACATCGTCTGTCACATGGCTTTGGGAACAAAAAATATTATAGATGTTGGTTCTCCCGCTTCCGAAAAGCACGAAACAAATGCTACGGAACTGTACCTTTACCGTAATAAGAGCCTGTACACTTAGCTTCCAAAGAAGAAAAAAATCAAACAAAAAGAGAAAAAAAAAAATTGCTTCGTACTGGTCGCTCCATGCTTCTTTGAACAAATAGCTGTTGCTTTTTGGCTTTCCAAGATGTATCTGATTGGTTAGTATTGTCTCTGCTGGCTCCTATCAAAAACAAGTCCACGTATTCCTGCTGGAAAAGCGGTCTAACCTTTGGACCCATCTCGTCTGGCTAAAAACGGACTTTCATAATGTCGAGTGAATGATATCGTCTGGTGTGTGTGGTGTCAACGCTACTGATTTCAATTTTATTGAAGTGTGATATTGTGAATAAAGTGTCTATGTGCAACATGTATGCACACGAACAAACACTCTTCATCAGCGGATGCTGAATATTTTGCGAATTTGTTACGAAATTTCATGTATCACTTCGAACACACACAACACATATTGTTCGTGATTTGCTATTTTGGTACCGTTTCTATTCAGTGAGTTTGCATTTCGAAATTCGTACAAGTTAAAGCTATTTTCTTTTGAACCACAGTAACGACTAGAAACAACTCTCTCTCTCTTGGTCCTTTTGTAGCCAAGACGAAGCGATGCGCTGCTTGCACAACTTTTTGTCTCAACAAAACTTTTGTAAAGTGTTCGTCAGATTTCAATATTGAAAAGCCTTATTAGATTAGTTATATTAGTGTTGTTTAAAAGAGCAGGTGGACACAAAAGAGCATGGCAAAGATTTGTTATGTACGTTGTTTCTTTTTTTTTTTTTGACGATATAAAAGCATTTCTTAAAATAAATATATTTGTTTTTACGTTAGTTGTTTTGTTGTAGTTCTTTTTATTGACCGCGTCACAGAAATGACATCATGTAAGATAGTGTTGCCCTTCTCGAGGATAACACAATTGCCAAAAAAGCTCTAGTTTGAGCTACATATACGTGGGTGGCAAAAATTATTGTATAATAAATTCCCCCACGAAAACTCACAAAAATCTCGCCCCGGAGGCTTTGTGTGTTGACCATTATTTGGCAATTGTGTTATCCCTGAGAAGGGTAATAATATCTTAACACCTTTACATACGGAGAAAGAGAGCGTTGTTTCCTGTCCTCATTCGTCTAGCGGTCCAAGACACTCCGGGCTAAACGGAGGGACCCTGGTTCGAATCCAGGATGGGGAAAGCGTCTCTTTTTCTCCAAAAACGAATAAAGCTCTAGTTTGAGCTATTTATACATGGGTGGCAAAAATTATTGTATAAATCGCAGCATATTTTACTAAGGCTTCTGAAAAAAAGGGAGCTGGCGGATTCGCCATTTTGATGCCTAAGTTATGGTTGCAAATTGTATTTATTGGCGACATTTTAAAAGTTGCGCCAATGTTTACATTCGTCAGATAATCGCGGATTGTTAATTATTTTTATGCCAAAATGGCGGTCACTGCTACAAAGCGGGAAACCTTCATCGCCAAGGTAAAAGATACCGGAGGTACACAACAAAATGGCGACTGATACGTCGACCTATAATTCTAGGGGCTCTACATTTTACTATCAACGACGAATTATGTCAAAACCACGATTATCCGAACATTGCATTTAATATCTCCTTGTAAGTTTGGTCGTGTATAAGCGTATCGTTGGGTGAGGTCAAACGCCTAAATGATGCCCTTATGGAGGAACGACTAACAATATTTCGCCTTCAGCTGGTAGCAAAAAACTGCCAGACATTGATATGGTTAAATGGTTACCAGGGTTGGGCGTAGGGGTAAAAATATCGAACATACACATAAATTGTACATACCTAACGTACCTAATCAGCAGAGCCCGGATTATATGCATTAAAAAACAGAAAAATGCGGTGAAAACCTCAAAATATATGCACGTAAATAATTTTTAAATTACTTGAAAATCGTATGTCCTGTGTTTTAAAGCAAATTATTAACTGCCGAATAGAAATATTATAATTAAAATATAAATAAAATAATAAAAATATTGTAATAAATAGATATTGTTGATTGGTTGTAGTTTTATGGCGCAGGACAGCGAGGTCATTCTGCTCCAAACGAGGTTGGAAATAAATAAATATATATATATATATTTAAAATAGATACATTTGATTTTGAGAATCTCTTTACTAATATACCATTAGATTATATGAAAATTGTAAGGGATTTTTTTGTTTGAAAAGTACATCCGTATCATTAATCTTGAGCACAAAGTTTGGAATTTTCTCTTCGATTATTGTGTACATGGTAATTTACTTTTTAATGGGAAAAATTATTATTTGCAGATTAAAGGTATACCTATGGGTTGTTATTTCTCCAGTGCTTTAGCTAATTTATTTTTTTGAATTAAAATTAATTTATTTTACATTATTTTGAAAAAGAAAAAGAGTTTTATGAAATCAAAGCTCTTAGATACATAGATGATATTATAGTTTTTAATTGTCCACAGAATTTGAAAATATCTTTAAATATATTTATCCTGAATGTTTAAAACTTAAAAATACTGGTTTTATAAATTATACTAATTTTCTGGATATAAATATTAATTTTGAGGACTTTTCAAACATATCACTTCACCTTTTCGATAAAAGGCAAGTTTGTAATTTTAAAGTTGCTATGTTAACTAACTAAATATCAGCATTAAAGTATTACGCAATATAATCATTTCACAAATAAATAGAAACAGTAAAATTTGCAAAGCTAACAATAATTTTAATGGTTCTATTGAATTTTTGAGAAGGATTTTGATTCAGAATCAAATACCAGAAAATTTCATTAATGGTGTGTTTTTGGCAAATTTAAAAGAATTGGTAACCTTTAAACTGTATCCATATCGGTGGTTACAGAATTTATTTCTAATTTTAATTTGCTTGTTTGGGAGTGGCAACAACTTGTAATTTAAATTTATCCGTTACTAGCAGTTTTTCTTTTGGGCGTTGGCTGACGTGTTACTTGTATTCTCGGACTTGGATTTATATCGTGAACTAAATTTATTTTGTAAGTATTATATATTTTATTGTTAATTGGTATTACATATTTTATCCTTAATTTATATTGTTAACTTACTGTTGTAACTTTAAGGTGGTTTCTAAAGTCAGTATGTATAATATTCATGGCACTGAATATTCATTCTTTCGGGTCCTGCAGTCCTTGCACCATAAAAAAGCCAAACAATCAATCAATCAGGTTCTGCAGTCGAAACAACAAGAGTTTTAATAGCAGCAATTAGTGGCTGCAAAGTCATAGGTGTTTCGTTGTTGTCTTCTAAATACTCACGAAAACCACTTACACAATATTCTTTTATCTAGTTTAAAACGTTTACTCAGATTTCTGACTTCTGTTTTCCCTTATCCAATGCTGAACGTCTTCAGGCCACTGTTGAGAATCAAATACTTTTAAAGAATTAAATTATCATATTCACTCGAATTTGGAGCTGTTCTTCACACATGAGATGACTTAAATGTAAATAGGCGGGAACCCAGGTTTTCCTCTAAGTTTCGAAAAAATTGTCCCCAGTTAATGAATTGCGCCTTCCTTGCATCATGCAGTTCAACGTCATAAAATATAAGGTCACTAACAGCTTTCTCTGTTTTTGCATAATTTGGTCCTGCTATACATCTCGATACAAAAGTGTGGCAATTTTTGAAAAAACAGACTGAGTGATTAAAAACAAATCAGATATATGAACAATTATACACTGTACGAAAAGAATATATATATTTTTTTATTAATTTGCAATGTTTCGGCTATATAATCTTTCCGTAGTTTCAAAAGTGCATGAAATTTTAATGTTAATAAAAAAAAAGAAGTGTACACACCACTCGAGACAAAAATAAGGAAATTTTAAAAATCAAGACACAAATACGGAAATTTTCTTGCTAGTACTTGGTCTAACCACCCTTGGCTGTAGTGATAACTGCTTGGATTCTACGAGGCATGGACTCCACTTACTGCTGACAATCATCACCTGTGATTGCAAACAAAACATCATGAATTGTTTTCCTTAAATCATCCATTGCACCTGATTTCACTTTAGCAATAGCCCTTTTCATTTTTTTCCCAAATGTCTTCAATTGGATTAAGGTCAGGACTATTGCCTGGCCACCTGAGACCAGTGATATCGTGTTCCTGCAACCATGCCGTAGTATTCTTGGCTGTATGACATGGTGCTCCATCCTGTTAGTAAGTGTACTTTACCATGTGGAAAATAATAATTTACACTTTGAATGAGGTGATCTGCCAAAATTTCGACATAATAGGGACTGTTTACATTCCTATTAAGGAAACAAAGACACCATCGGCACACATGGAAATACCATCACGTAAAGATCGCACTGCTCACTGTAGTCCGGGGTTTGGTTCCCTAGGCCATAAGAGGTTCGGATTCCTCGGAAAACAGTAGGTCCCGGCGCAGCATGACCATTGTAGTCTTTGAGCCGTAAAACCAAAAAGAAAGCTAAAGCGAAGCGGGAAATACCATCACACTTGGAGGAAATTTGACTTGACTTGGAAACACAAGATGAATGGAATTTCTCTTCCTTGCGACGTACTACTTTTGTTTACCATTTATTAAACAGACAAAATCTGTTTTCTGTCGCTGAAAATTACTAATCGTTAATAAAGAACATGAAACCTGGAGCACAGAAAATAGGAAAAGGTTATTTTTAGAGACGAAAGCAGATTTTGTCTGCTTAATGATGGTAAGCAAAAATAGTGCGTCAAACTTTTGTCCCGAAGTGTATACTCCAGAACGGGCCATTCCACGCCAAATCACCCAAGCTCACAACCAGACCATTTCAGATTTTTATAAAATTTGGCTCATTTGTTCTGTTATTTCCACTCTTCAATACTTCAACTAAAGCAACTATAGACGTTTCACTCGAGCCATTCTTCAGCATCTGTACACAGACCAAATAATAACTGCTCCGCAGTTGTGTGAATGGGCATCTTCCAATATTTTGGGAATAGAGTTTACTTACGTCACTTTCCAACAGTATGAGGAAGAAAAATGTTTTTAACGAAGCGCTTTTCCTCCTCTCGTGTTGTGTCTGGCACTCAGAAGTTGCACACCAAGTAGAGGTAACGTACTTCTATGTAAAATATATTACAATTCTACAATAGGTGAGGAAGTAAAAGTTACGAAAGAAGAGAAATAGAAGAAATAAACGGGTATGTAACATGTGTAGATGATGAAGAACGGCGGGTAGGGTGCGTGCTTGGTGTTGTTAAGGGGAGGAGGGGGTAAAATGAATATTTAAATTTGTAATTAATTAACATTATTATGAAGAAACGCGTTGTAAGTTCCAATATAATAATAGCTGTCCCTCCATAATTACTTTAACAGTAATCATGAAAGGAAAACTATTTCGCAGACCCAGGATTTCGGGAAAGGGAAGCCAATTTTCCCCCCATTAAATCAATGAACCCGAGTCCATCCTTTCGGACCCATGGTCACTGATTAAAAATGATGTAAATGCCTTAATGGAACTTAATTAGCCTTAACTAATCATATCATATTCTTATCTTATCACTTAACGTATCATATGCATGCATACTGATAAGCAACGGAAAATTACTCAACAAGGGAAACAAAGGATTAAATAATTTTTACACATTTAATAAAACAATTTTTAGGTTTTACAAAAATACCATTTCTTCTACATAGAGGACGATTACCGAAAACGGTTAGTTCCAGGGTGGGACACAATTTCCCAACCAGATATTTACAAAACTAACAAGACTCGGACATTAATCCGCAATTCACACACTAGAATTCTTTTCATTCGACAATAAACAAGGAATGACGAAAAGACCCGAGCTATTAATTCCATCTAAACAGAGATTTTCTACTCTGAATGAAAATGATTAACTACCCAATTTCGGGTCTCACTACGAACAGTTGTTCATCTGAGCCAATTAATTAAAATGAAATAAATTTCCTACCAAAATTAACTAGAGCACAAAACTAACTAAAATTAAACAGAAAAGAAAGAATGGATACGTATTACCCGGAAAGGTGGCCGACGAATCAAGGTGAGGCCCAAGGCCCCTGGACTTTTTCCCAGAAAGAACTACATGGTTAAGTTGAGGGAAAAAAAAACCAAACATATGTTAGTTGGTCCAGAACTAGAATAAGAGTGTCTCGACGTTTGGTGTCAAGGCTATCTAGTAAGAAAACTTTTCAGTCGCCAAATAGCGCCCTTTGGTTTGACCAGAAGGTCTCGTCAAGCTGATGGACCCAGTGCCTCACGTGATAGCACAACTTACAGATTTGACACCAGAGTCGCTGCAGGACGTACAGTAGCGCCAGGTCGCCAAGGTTTTAGCGGTCATTCTAGAATTTTCGGCGGCCAGTTACAAGATCCCTTGAGATAGATGACCGGCAACATCTTAGGACGGCTTGGAGTATACTTGGACAATTGAGACTGCCTCTCGCCACAGTGTCATTTCCAGACACCTGGCGTCGAAGCACATTTTTGGATCGGTTTCAATAGTCAGGCAGTACGTCGGTATTTCTGTTGTAGACAAAAACCACACAGATGCATTCTCAGATGGTCTTCTTCAGGGTGCGAATCAAACTTTTTTACAAAGGGGGGGGGATAAGAAAATTCTAACTACAGTGAAAATCGGAGGTCGTGCAAATTTGGTCGTTATAACCGATAGTCGTTATAAACGATATCTTTTTAAAATCATAATAGCCTGCAGTATAGTACACTCTAGAGTTTTATAAATTATTTTGATAGTAAAAAGTATTAAACTTTTTGATCTCAAAATTGAATAAAAATATATTTAATTATAATGAATTTAATTTCCGTTTATAATTATATTTATAGCCACACTAAATACATAGTACTTTTTATTTTTTTTAAATTGAAAAAATTCTAGAAAATACTAAAGTATATAATGTAGAAAACAAATCTAATGAATAATATTTATTATATTATACTAATGACTTCCGAACAGTGCCGGTTAAAGTGTTTTGTGGGCTTTACACTGAAAAAATAAAATAGGCCCCTAAAGAATATGACCCTCGTGATATTCAATTAATAAATCACGTGTTTTTTAAGGTTTATTATCTTTAATATTCAGGTTTAGCAGTAAGGGAAATTCAAGTATTACGTAAGCAATATTTTGGCCATTTCAATCCCCCCTCCCTCCGGGTAAGCAAAAATTAACATTGACCAACATAGGAAAATAAGCAAAAGAGTAGCCTCCCAAAAAAAGTGCTTACGTAGTATTTGAAGAGTTGTTAATAAAAATTTCTCGGACAGTTGTAAATAAACAAGATTAAAATAACGCTTAAATTTTGATAACTAACCTTCAATTTCGATAATTAACCCACTTGGTTCCGATTTATGACTGTCAAGTCACGTCGTTATATCCGATAAAAATTTCCCTAGTTAGAATCTACGTAGACTACAAAATCGCCGTCGTTATAGCAGGTTTCGTCGTTATATACGATGTCGTTATAACCGATATATTTAGTATAAAAATTCCGTCATTATATGCGGTTAGTCGTTATAACCAGCGTCGTTATAAACGACTTTTGGTGTATACTACTATTTATCAGATTCAATTCGACAAAAATAAATTTATAATACTACTACTAAAATACATCGAAACTTTAAAACGAATAAATGTAAAAAAACCTTGCTTTTTGCGCTTTTATATTTGCGAAATTATTGAAAATATCTTTCAAGATCATTTTGTAAGATATTATTACCCTTCTCAGGGATAACACAATTGCCAAATATTGGTCAACACACAAAGCCATCGGGGCGAGATTTTTGTGAGTTTTTCGTGGGGGATTTTTTATTACAAATAAATTTGACACCCACGTATTAGTAGCTCAAACTAGAGCTATTTTTGTTTAGAAGAAAAAGAGACGCCGTCCTCATCCCGGATTCGAACCAGGGTCCCCGCGGTGTCTTGACCTACTAGACGAATGAGAACAAGAACAAACGCATTTTTCTCCGTATATTAAGTTGTAAGATATTATTACCCTTCACAGGGATAACACAATTGCCAAATAATGGTCAACACACAAAGCCACCGGGGCGAGATTTTTGTGAGTTTTTCAAGGGGGATTTTTTATTACAAATAAATTTGACACCCACGTATTATTAGCTCAAACTAGAGCTATTTTTGTTTAGGAGAAAAAGAGACGCCGTCCTCATCCCGGATTCGGATACCCTGGTTCAAATCCGGCATGAGAGGACGCCGTCTCGTTATCTCTTAAACAAAAATATCTCTAGCTTGAGCTACTAATACGTGGGTGTCAAATTTATTTGCAACAAGACCATTTTACTGGCATGTTTAGGCTCAGTAGCCAATATTGCACATTCTACTTTGACCAATAGTATTTCTTTTGTAATCATTTATTAGTAGTAATTTACTAATTGATCTTTCGGCAGAGGCAGCTGACACGGGCAGGGTAAAAAATAGCATAAAGTAAAAAATTTCCGTAAAGTCACTTTCTACAAGCAGACCTTTACATTTTGAAATTAGTAAATAAAAAATTATCTAATAGACATGTCTGCCATTAAATCCTGTTTGATAAGCGTGATTAAATTACAGTATTGAATTTTTGTTGCTGCGGAGAGAATACAGATGAATAATTTTTTTATGAAATTTTAACACTCAGCAATTTAGCATTTGACATGTTTATTATTTTTTCTATTCTAATATTACAAAATATTTTTTTTACTAATTTCATGCTTTCAAAACGACTTTTAATTTGCATTATAATTTTGCCTAAAACATAGTAAAAAACACTGATTTTAAAAAATTGATCGCTATTATCAAACAAAAAATCTGAAGCTAACTCGTCATATTGTTTTTTAATTCTACGTTATCGTTTATTTTCAAATTTAGGATCTATCCTGCACTTGTATGAAATACGAATTATGATGTTGTGCTTTCCTCCACTAACACTGAACTATTGGTGTTTTAAAGACAGTGGACGCTATAAAGATGTAGTGTATGTGCTGTACCATGTGGTCATGAGTCGTTGGTAATCGACATTCGGTCTGAAAATTTAAAGTAGACAAAATGAAAACAATGGCGTCCCAAATTGGCAAACCTAAAAATACTTCCGAACATCAAATTGAGAAGTTTTATTTGTACCATCGTGTAATGTAAATTTAAATCATAGAGGGTGGGAGCACAGCCTACCCTTATACCATGTACAAAACTATTAAGAAGTTCTTTCAAGCTTTTCTGTCCCCACCCCCATTTGCTAAGTCAATAGGCGTTGATGAAAAAGGGGCCCCGAGGCTTTGGTTTTGCCTACTTTTGTTATATGGTATAGCTAAGCCCCTGAATCAACATGTATAATCCACATATTTAAGATAAAGTAAGATTGCCGAAATTTGTAATAATTATCGATATTTCTATATCATTTGCTTACTACATCCCTTCCTCCCATTACTCACTCACCCGAAAAATATTTTAGGCTCATTCTTTTGATTATAAAAGGCCTCATAAAAACCCACTATTTAATTCCTCGCAATAATTACTGTTTAAAATGTAGCTGTTAAAGTCTTGCTGTTACGACAGAAAAACGTTATACCATTATAATACCGATATTCAATTTGCATAGTGATTTTAAATGATAATTTGAAAAGATACGTCAGCTTACTTTATTTTGCTCAACAGGAGTCAAAGTGCGCTGTTTTACATTGGGTGGTACTTCCGTCACCGGACTCACTTTCTCTCACTCCTCTTCGTTTTGGCCTTCCTCTTCCAATGTCCGACTGTCATGGTCAGATATATATATGTGCGATCACACTTAGCGTGTGTGCAGGTAGTCGTTGTGCTGCTACCAGCTCGGCTCGTAACTGAGCAATCTACGTCTCTTCGTGAGGCGGGTTCCTTCTTCTTTTGGCTAGGTAGAAAACTAGAAGGTCGATGATGAAGAGTGAGGTAGATATCAAGAATGAAGAAACAATCTAACACTATTTATTGAAGGTGATTAGTATATACCTTGACATCACAGACAAGGCAACTATAGGCACACCCCCTAAGTTCCAACGTATTAGTCAGGCACGGAAATCACACACACACGTGTGTCCTTCCTACTCCTCTGCCTCGTTCGATCTGCCCTCTCTTACCCACTGTACGCAACCAACTCTTTCTCCACTATGATATAATTGGTCAGTCTTAAGACCGTGGTCACACCTGATTGGCCGATGTGACCCTTCTCCCCGTTCCATACATGTTTCCCATAAATATTCTGTAATGTCAATCTGGACCTTGCAGACCAGAGTTATTGCAATTTTATCCGCCCACATCCGGACTGTTTCCTCTCGACCCTTTTCACAAAGAAGACCTACAAGTCTCACTTTCCCATGCTAACGCCATGTGATCATTACACCGACTTTCAAAAGTCAATGCTAAAATCCACCGTCTGTCAATCGCTCTTCCGAAATTGATTTATTTCTTTCGGAAACAATCAGGTTATATTCCAAAGATAGGGTTCACAAGTGTCTTTCCCAGACAAGATGTTTGCAACCGCCGTACAATCAGCCTGCCAACAATTAGCGGCTACTTCGAATATCAAAGGGATATCCGATGTTCCCTGAGAAGTACACCTCTATTCCCTTAGGGAATAATTGCCGTTATTTTTTTAGCCTTCTCTTCTATTTCCAAATGGGCCCTATCTAGCTCTTTCCCAACTTCCCTCTCCTCCACCCATCCTGCCTTCACCAGGACCAGTGATATCACTCAAAAATCACCAAAACACTTTAAGAATCAAAAATTTTTTGTGGGGAAAAAAATGAAAGAAAGAATGTGAATATCGTTTTTTTCCCTAATATCATGAGGGGGGAGGGGCATAATCATCCCTGGCAGGGAAGTCAATCAAAAATTTTTGCCGGGGATAAATTTTCACGAGCCAGGGAAATCCCGCCCCCCCGTTAATTCGCACCCTGGTCTTCTAGGAGCTTCGTTATTGTGAACTTGATTATGAATGGTGATTTCGCCTTGACCACCCAAAAGTAGAATAAATGAAAGGAGGGAGGAAAAGGGTTTCTAATCTCGAACCATAGACGAAAGGATAGATAAATAAAATACTAGAATAATTGATTAGATTAAAAAAAGTAAAATAAAGATTATTAGATAAATAAAAGTAAAGAATTTAATTAAAGTAAATATTAATGGACATTAGTCACTAACTAAAAATAAGATAAAGGGTCAACCCAAAATATAAACGATGACCGAAAATAATTTTCTGTTGGTGACTACATTTCACAATACTTCACAAATACATTCATGTTCACGTAATTTATATGCACATTATTTGCGAGGCTGAAAAAGTAAAGATTAATAATGTCTAAAAGCTTATTTAAAAAGTCTACGCGGAAGGCTGACCACTTCATGGAATCCTCTTGAATTTTGGGTATAATAAAACGCGGTTAATGACCGAAGTCCTTCATTTAAACTTTCAGGAATCCTAAATCAGTTCATCTATTTGTTGTCCCAATGGATTTATCTCAGTTTCAAAGAGGCCCCGGTTGTTGAAAACACTTATGCTTGTGAACTGTTCATCATATCAGTAAGGTCTAGGTAGGTTAGGGACTGTAGTACTGCATATATCTTCTTCACTTATTAACTGTTCCACTTTGTAACGTTAAGGGATGGTAATTATTAGGTTGTCGTTCATCAGGCAGTTGCTCCAATTGGCTTCCTTTCCTAAAAACAATTAAAAGAAGGCGGCAGAATCGAATAATATTTACAATGTGTGAATTTTTGTGTCTCACGGTATACTATGTAGAAATTTTATGAGATGAAGAAATACGTTAGAAATAAAATACAGGGTACCAGGGAGGAAATTACATAAAAAGGTTAAACACTGGTAAAATAGCAATGAAAAAGATCACTCAAGCTTTCGGACACATCAGCAGCAGTCCTGATGAAGGACTGCTGCTGATGCGTCCGAAAGCTTGAGTGATCTTTTTCATTGCTATTTTACCAGTGTTTAACCTTTTTATGTAAGAAATATGTTATTATGTAAGATGATGTAATGAAGCCACCCATATATTTAAATAATTAAAAAGTATAATTTTCATAAATTTTTGCGACGCAATGTCAAACATGAGACAGAAAAAATTAAAATTAGCTTCTTCCATTCCCATTGTCCATCTTTGGGGTTTTGTTTTCCTGAACACCTTGACATATCAGACATGCCTGTAGCTTCAGTACTGACCAAAGTTGACCCAAGAGCTGCAACTGACAGAGCCTACTCACTATCCCCTGAGGAAATGAGTATTGCATCTTGTAAACTAGCTAAGAAAATGGCATCACGATCATGCCACGACTGACAACTTTAGTGAATGACACTTTCTTCGACTTGATAAGTTAGCAAAGTCTATAAGACGGAAGTTTTTTTTCTTTTCATAGGTTTTGAGTTTTTTCCTCTCTTTTTTAAGTTATCCTAAGCCATATGTTCAACTACATCACACTGATTTTTACCTATTAGATTCTTCAATACTGTAATACATCAGTTCAAATATAATACTGTTACTATGTACTGTTTATGTATTAAAAAAATGTAAAGCCATGCCTACTGTTTATTATTATTAATGACTGCCATTAAAACCCACCTTTTTACTCTTAATGTCAGAAGACTAGCGCATTAAACGATTTTTTAATAAAAACGGATACAAGCACAGTATGTTTAAATTAATTATTCGGTATCCCACGGCTGTCCCAGAATGAGATTCGCAGACATTGTAGAAAATAAATGGAAAAATAACATATACATTTTTTTAAAAAATTAAAATACCCTTTTTTGAGATATGTAAGGTCAAAGGTCAAATGCATTGACCTTGAAAATAAAAATTTGAATTATATATTCATGTGGCATATCATAAGAAAGCCCACATTAAATACTTTCTAAAGATACTAATATTGAGTCTCTATATTAATTAGGACGAAAGTTATGAGAAAATTTGTCATATGAAAAATGCTAAAATTTGATCTACCGGCCCATTTTCAAAGTTGTGTACTTCAGAAACTGATAGCAATAGGGACTAATTAGTGGGCATTGATTCATTTCTCTGCAAGTGGAACAAATAAGCCAAATTTCATAAAAATCTGAAATGGTCAGGGTGAAAATCCCATTTTTTTGGGGTGATTTGATATGAAATGACCACCCGAGCACGAATTCGACGTGTGATTAATTTGTGGGCTTCAAGAATCGTTTCACCGCATTTTTTAAGCTCTAATGATAAATGGGAAAGTTCTGATAAAGCATCAAATTATAAACCCAAACTGAAAACAAAGGCCGTCTGTGTTAGTCTTTCTTTTAGACCAGAATATTTTGCGCGCTTTAAAGTCAGTCTCAAATTGTCGTTTAAGGCATGTCCAAAATGCTTATAGAGAGAGCTGCATAGTTTTTCCATACTTCTTTTACTGTTCTGAAACTTGATGAAACTCACCGAATATTTAAAAAAATTTCCAATAGAAAATATTTCAATATCCAACTCTGCCGTGCACGCTTTAAGTTTATTTTGTTTTTTTGGAGAGGTACTATACAAACTATAGAGTTTATAAAAAAAATATCGCATATATATAGTATACAACATGTTGCGTTGCTTGTTACGAGAGGTTAAAGATAATTTGGTGTTGCCAATCCGTTTACGGCCTCCTTTAATTAAGCTGAAGAATAAAAATTCCATTTGCATTTTCGTTTCTGTACACGTGCCAATTAATAAAATTTTTTCATAAGAGGAAAAAAAGAATACGAGATAGATACACTTTAATTAAAAAAAAGTGGTGGTATGCCATATCCCCCCAACTCGAACAGCGTTTCCCAGCGTCCCGCATCACCAAGAATGTAGGGGTACGTTTCTATAATTTAAAAAAAGGTGGGGGTATGACATCCCCCTCGCATGCCCCCCACCAATTCGAGCACTGATCTTACCTTGAGTCAACTACCAGTTTATCATAATGGAACTAAATCTCTGGTTTCCCTAATAAGAATAGTGGCTATAATTTAGTTATGATTACATTTTTGGTGGCCTAGAACATACAATTAAACGTGCAAGTTTACAAACCCTTTCGCCTTTCTGCTCAGGTAAAGAGTAAGAGAAAACGGAGGGACCTTGGTTCGACTCCAGGATGGGGACGGCGTCTCTTTGTCTCCTAAACAAAAAATGCTCTAATTTAAGTCCATACGTGGGTGTCGAAAATTATTAAGTGTTGTAAGAGAAAAGTTCAGTTATGGGGGAACTTTTTCCAATAAAGGAATAGTAAAATTAAAATTACTAAAACCCTTAAAATATGCATTTATTCTGGAAATTTCCTGTTTTTATGCCTTTATGGGCAGTTACTAAAAAGGGCTAAAATTTTGTGTTTGCATATAATCCGGGCTTGGCCAAACTACACGTGTATCCCCCGCGCGCTTTGTCGCCAAGGCACGGCAACTTTCTTTCCGAATTACGTCATCAGGCGTTCACTTCCCTGCCGCCATGTTTTTTTTTTAAAGAGTAACTGCCTGTTATATTGAGTTTTTATTAACAACTTTATTTTGGGTGGTTAATGAATAATAATAATAGTACATACAAATGAACATGGTAAAGCAACTAAACATTGATCTTGATACTACAATAAGGAACATATTTTATAACCACCCGGGCAGTAATGGGTAAAGACGAGAGTTTGACAGAGCCCATACTGCCCAGGAGTAAGATTTAACTTGCAATCAAACGCTACACGAAA
>QLNU02014176.1:175374435-175418925 GCA_006491805.2 Dysdera silvatica | reverse complement strand
AAAACGTCATGGGGAAGAGACCTAGAGGCAGGAAAAGGAAAGTATGGATGGATGGATGACTTCAAGGCTTGGGCTAGGCTAAGCACGGAAGATATTATCTGTGCCAATACAGAGACAAGAAAATATGGTCTACATTGACCGCTAGCCTCCGAATCCGAGAAGGCATTTGATGATGAAATTAACATCGATATTTTTTAAATAATTGAACCATCGACGATTTTTAGGTTAGAAACGCCGACGCTTAGAGATCGATATCTTCCAACTGCATTTCTTTTAATAAGGGGAAAAAGCAGCTTTGATGTCTTTAAAGTTAAAACAATGACGCTTTAAAGTTATGAGACCGACAGCTAATGCGAAAGGAGAAAAGAAACCCCAACCAGGGTGAATACGCGGTTAAAAAGGAAACTATTTCTTTGGGGGAATATTTCCCATACTGTCGCCAAAATGAGCCATAGCAATTACTAAGTTTGGATTAATTGAGTACTTACTTTTGAATTTTAAATAACTACAAGTGGATGCAGAAAATAAAAGGTGAAATATGTATTACATGTCCCATGATTTAGATATTACGTGTCTCGTTAAGCCACCGATCCCATCCCAGATCACTTACCACCCTGCAGACATAAAAAAGCAAGCAAATAATATGAAGAATTTCAGTAATGGATAAAGTTTATATCACGAAAATATCGTGAATTTAGGAATTGTTTCAAATAAGAAGGTCAGCGGTTCTTTAGGTGTCCTGGATTGCGGACACCCTTCAGAGATCACTAGCATTCGCGGACCCCCAAGAATTAACTCAAAGTTTAAAGCCCGGAATTTGCATCATATGTATTTATTTCTAGTGTTTCATCACTAATTTTCACTATTTAAGGAAAGAATTTTTCGTCCCCTCATAATTTATTCTTAGCATTAAAGGGTAAAAATGCTCTTGTCTTAGTTCACTCTATAACAAAAAAAAATCGACGCACCGAGAAGGAGTTGTCCGATTGCGATAAAAATTGGTGGATGTGAAGAACATACATAGAAAAAGAAACGATTAAAATTTCAGAACAATTGAATGATTTATTGCAGAGTTTGACCGTTACAAAGGGAGGAAGTCAATAAGGCGTTGGTCCACCTCTGGCCTGGATGCAAGCTGTCACCCGGCGTGGCATAGACTGATAAAGATCCCGGATGGTGTCCTGCGGAATTTCTTGCCAAATTGTCTCCAACTGTCGGGCTAAATCGTCAACATTCCGGGATGGTTGCAATCGCCTTCCCATAGCGTCCCAAATGTGCTCTATGGGAGAGAGATCAGGAGACCTAGCTTGCCAAGGAAGTGTTGGGCAAGCTTGAAGACAATTCATAGCAACACGTGCCGTGTGCGGCCGGGCATTGTCTTGTTGAAACGTAAGTCCAGGGTGTCGCAAAAGGAACGGTAACACAACCGGTCGTAGAATGTCGTCTACGTACCGCTGTGCTGTAAGTGTGCCAGAAATGACCACCAAAGGGGTCCGGCTATCAAAGGAGATGGCACCCCAGACCATAACGCCCTGTTGTGGGCATGTGTGGCGTGCGATAGTAAGGGCAGGATCCCCACGCTGCCCTGGACGTCTCCAGACACTTTCTTTCGCTTTCTTTTTGGTTTTACGGCTCAAAGACTACAGTGGTCATGCTGCGCCGGGACCTACTGTTTTCCGAGGAATCCGAACCTCTTAAGGCCTAGGGAACCAAACCCCGGACTACAGTGAGCAGTGCGATCTTTATGAGATCTCTGAGTAAGCGTTCTTTGCACTGCTGGGAGTCGAACCCGGATTAGCGGCGCACTAGGAGAACGCGTTACCACACTGCGCCACCGCAGGGCCTTCAGACACGTCTGCAGTTGTCGTCAGGACACAGTTGGAAACGGGACTCGTCACTAAAGACTATACGTCCCCAGTCAGCGCAGTTCCAAGTTGATCGAGCCCGGCACCACTGTAATCGGACTTGACGGTGTAAAGGCGTGAGAGGTAAGCGGCGTAACGGTCGGCGCGAGCGTAAATTCCGCTCTCTCAGTCGTCTGCAGAGGGTCATGTTGGACACATGTGTGCGGGCCACACGTTGGATAGTTGATAACGACGAATCCGGTGCTGTGACAGCTGCTCTGACAATCGCTCTGTCTTCCCGTTCTGTTGTGGCCCTAGGTCGACCGCTGCCGTCCCGACGCTGACATCTGCCGTTGTTGACCCACTCTTGCCAGCACCGTCCAATCGCCGCATCGCTTCGACCCACATGTCCAGCGATTCTTCGATTCGTCCAACCAGCCTCTTTCAATCCGATAGCACGACCTCTTTCAAACTCTGACATATGCTCGTAATGAGCACGAATCTTTCGGCGAGGCATTGTTACAGTCGACGTAAGATATCCGCAGTCAAAATGCAACAGAAATTTTGACCACATATTGAGAATCGCTCCTTATATCATTGGCGGATCCAGCGAGGGGCGGAGGGGGCGATCACCCCCCCCTCCCTCAGGGTTAAATAGAAAAAAATAAAGTCGATGAAGAATATTTTATGTGTTGTTTGTTATGACTGTAATAAACAAAAGTATTACATTGGCGTCCAAAGTCTTCAAGTCTTGAAAATATGCAATCCAGACGTTTTTCCACGAATCTACAAGCTTCTCGTCTTTCAAACTACGTTTTCAGTAAGTATTGCTTCAGCAAAACGTAGTTTTTTATCGTTGAAACCCCGTCAAATTTGCTTCGAACGGTGATGTCAGAAGAGAAACTTTTAATACACACCCACAGAAATATTCATATTGATGTAAATAAAGTGATTGACAAATTTTCAAAGAAACCAAGATGGCTTGACTTTGCACTTAGCTTACTAAACTACACAATAATTTTCAACACCCACGTATAAATATAAATAAGTACTATAAATTACTAAACTTAATTTTTTTTAAAAGTTGCTTGCTATAAAAAAAAGTAAAACAATTGCAATATTTTTGTAGTTTAAGTTTGAACGTGTTCCATTAATTACATTATAAATTGTCGTTTTTGTTATTGTATATATCTTTTATAAATAAAAAAATTAAATTAATTATTTACATAAATTAAATATTTTGGTGAGTATAAAGGAAGGCTAGTAATATAACAACATTTACCTAAACTATCTAATGGTTCAAAAATTTTCTCGGTGAAGGCCCCCGAAACCGCCCCTCCCATAACGACATCCTGGACCCGCCCTTGCCTTACATACAACTGCTGAATGCGCAGTTCCGATGCGCTGGAGTTCCCGCTATTCATTCATTGGACACCAAATTTTAATCATTTGCATGTTCGGTCAAACTGTCTTTGCATACGAAATTTCATTACAATCGGACAACTCCTTCTTGGTGAGTGGATTTTGTTTTGTTATAGAGTGTATTTTTCCGAACTTTTTGGAAAACTGGGGGGTGGGGGGGTGTTTCGGACCCCCAATAGTAACACTGACCTCCAGGGGTCTACGGACTACAGTTGAAGAACCGTTGGTTTAGGTGATTTTATTAGATTATTGTAAAAGTAAGTGGCAGTTTCAAATTATTAGTAGTATATTCTGTCATAGGCACTTGGATTATTTAAATTGAATATGATCAGTAGGGCTCGTATGTTCATGACATTTGCATGGTTTGTTTTTTCCCCCCCCATCTGGCTTTTTTTTCTTCTGTTTTTGGGGCATTTTAGGCGCTTTTTCCTTGTTTTAGGCCATTTTTTTTTCATAAAAAGTAAATTTTCATAAGAATTTCAAACAAGTTACAATAAGTAAAAAAAGACGGAAAAAAGGCTTCAACAGCTTTCACTGTCTACCAACTACGTAAATCTTTCTACGTAAAATTACCTTTTTAACTTTGCTTTTAGCGCTATTTTTAACTTTCATTTCAACCGCTGCGGTTACACTATCCAACGGTTACCTTATATTAAGTATTTTTATTGAATTTGGAGGTACTTGAAAAAGTTAATCATTCAACCGTCTGTCAGATATTTGAGAAATCTTTTACTCTTTTATGGCCAAACGGAGTGAAATGTAACAACGTTTTGCTCTTTTTTAACGGATGCTACGCCAAACATAGTAAATACTGGAAAACAAATGTTTCTATTTTAAGCTAGTGCATGTCACGTGACTTATTGATGCTTTACATAGGGTTGCTGAGGAAATTCAGGCAAATTATCTGGATGTAGATAGATTTGTTTCTAATGTTAAAAAGATTTTCTTGAAATCCCTTTATCATACTTTAAAACGTAAGCTTTTAATTTAACTTTGGCACCAAATCCTTTGACAACGCGTTAGGGAACATGGTTGGATGCTCAATGAATGCATATTTGTTACAGAGAAAATTTTGATGCTGTAAAGGCGACAGTAAATGAGTTTCATTCAGAAGACGCAGCATTTATTCAAATTGCGCGATGTCTGTTCTCTCAGGAAAAAATAGAAGGAAATTTGGCATACATAAGATCAAACTTCAACATTTTACCGTTCATTATTAATGGTTAGAAACACAGTATGAATCTCATTGGCTTAATTGGTTACAGCGATAAAGAAAGCGAAGTACTAAAAAACGCCAAGGGAAAGACTGGACACTCCATTGTTGCAAAATTAAACTATGTTTTAGAAAAAAAACTTTGCGTTTCAAACCTCGAAAAAAATTTCTGGTGTCTTAACTAGAGAGGCAGAAATATCGGGAATTGATGAATTTTCCACAAAAATGAATTTGTTTTCTTCAAATATGCTCCAATAACATATGTAAGTTTCATTCTGTGAGTCATTGTAATAACATATGTAAGTGTTGAGAAGAGCTTTTCCGGGCACGAGGATTTGCTTTTGGAAAATAAAATAGACCTTTGACAATGTTAAAAAACGCATGATTATTTGGTGCAATTTTGATGTTCTTGAAAGGGATTAGATTACACGTCATTAAAATTCACTTAGTAGGTATATTTACTTCCTTTTTTTTCTCCCTCTGATGTATCATGAATGAAAATTCTAGTCTATAAATTGTCTAAAGTTGAAGTTACTTGAAGAAACATGACACAAATTGTTTTGGTGGAAATTTTTTAATCGTAAGGGCATTTTTTTCCCTTTTTTTAGGTCATTTTCACATCTTTTTAAGGGCATTTTTTAGGTCATAGAGATCCAGGCTTTAATGATCAGTATTTAAATAAATTTTTAATTTCCTTCTCCTCCACGCCTCTTAACCAAAAATATTTGAATTAGCTTTCAACTGCTGTAGGACCCACTTATAACGTACATGCAGTTAGGGTGTTTCCTGATATATTGAGAAAAAAATGGATTTTGTTTGGTAGAGCAAGTACAGTAGAATTTAATCGCCTTTAGTAAACAAGATTTTTGCGAACCCCGCCCGGATAAAATCGAAAAAAATGGCAATTTTTTTTTAAAGAAAATGTAGAAGGTTCTAGAAAAGAATAATTTTTTTTTTTAACTGAGGCGAACACGAGAGAAATTCTCCAGATTTCTCATCCCTTTCAAAATACAAAGTAAGGAGTTTACAATAAACGCTTCTGAGGTAATGCTGGCTATTTAATGCGCTAAGTGTATTTTATGACGAAATTTATAACATAGAAAATGTACAACGATGCAAACAAATATAGACTATGTTTTGAACTTTTATATATTATTCTTTATTTAACTAATACTGAAATTGAAGGGTTTATATAATACGTTGTTCATCACGTTTTAAGGAAAACCAATGCTGAATATTTTTGCGGGTACGTTGCATGTATGTGTTTTTAATTTTTTTTGGGACTTCCGTTCCAAACCTTAGAATTTTAAATTCTAAAATGGATTTAGTGAATGATCGGATATAGCGAACATTTTATTTGGTCCCAACTCATCGTTATATACGGGTCCCACTGCAATGGGGCTCGCAAACCCTTAGGCTGCCTCTGGCTATGAACTGTTTTTAAAACATCGATGTTTACTGATAGTTTTCAAACATCGATAGTACTTTCGATGTTCATCCCCAGTCCAAAAGGCCCCAAATTCGAAAATACTTGTAAAAAGACGAATTTGGAATAACCGGGTGTCAAAGAATTTTACCATTAGCCTATCGTAGAAAAGTCCACAGGGAAGGGGCTTACAAAGCCACAATCCCACATATTCATATGTGTATATTGCAGCTGAGTTCAGGCTCAATTTTTGAGGGCTGAGCCCCAAGATTTGCAATTTGAGCCGGCCCGTGCGCGAAATAAGTCACGGGAATGTGAGTTTCAAATAAAACTTTAACCCCTTGACGTACGATTTAAATTTAAAAAAAATTACCTAAGTATACTATTCAATTTCCTTCGAATTTTCACATACACGTATTTCTACAATCCTCGAAAAGAAATAACATAACTGTATTTCTAGGAGAATTTCGGTATAGAAAAGTTAGTTTTCAGCTTCAGTTGCACCCATTTAATGAGCTCAGGTCCGTCTCATCTCCTAGTTTACAAAATTGCATCGTGTGTGGTGGTGGTTAGCACCCCATTAGACCTTCCCCACCGAGTTTACCAGTGAATTTGACAAAGGCGTCAAAATCTCAGTTATGTTTCTGGTTATATTTAGTCGGATTAAGCAGGAAAATTCACTAACCTATAAGCGGCAAAATCGTAAACCTGCCACTAACTTTGGTGCAAGTCTTACATTTGTTAATTGCGTGCATTTATGAGGCAAACTATGGTTGGAAGCACGCCTGTATCCAGAGGTGTGTGGGGGGGAGGGTCTTAGGGACGTCCGAAACTAAATTTTTAATGGGGCTTGGCATGCTGTAATTGTATCGATACATGCTGTAAAAATTTATGAACCCCCGAAATTAAATCTGGCTGCGATTGGAAGCCTTGTAAGAACGGAGAGAGAATGGATCTAGTTCTTTGTGAAAACGACACAAAAATCAAATTTCAAAAGTTTTTATTTTGTATAAACAAATATATAAAACTTCATAATTATAGCAAAACTCCAACATAAATGAAATGACATTTTTTTTTACACAATGAGATAGATACAACAATGGAATATTCCGAAGAAAAGAAAAAAAAAAAAATCTTATAAAATAAATAAAGATATTTTAATTTTTTAATACGCGTAGGAATGATTGGGCAAATTCAGGGCCGCCGCCACCCATGGGAGATAAAATTTACCCCCCAAATTGCATTACACCGCCCTCCCCTCTATGAAACAAATTCAAGCCTTACTGGAAATGCGGCCTTCATGTCCCAGGAAAGCCCAAATCTACCTAACGAACGGCCCGGCCCTGGACAAATCACCAATAATAATAATTTAAGTACAACTATACACCAAATTCCTCATAAATACATAAATAAATCTTTGCATGACGTCACATATCGAAGGACCAACTGGAAATCACATTAAAGGCATTTTTTACACAATTTGAACGTAACACATACACACATATACATTTGAAAACAAAGTGACCGGAATCTATATATTGAATTGCGAGACCCTAGATCAGTGTACATCAATCATAGTTCATGGGTTCGAACCCTGCACAGTGTGTGTGAAAAAGTAAATTGAACCAAAAGAGTTCTATTCTCTAATATACAAAAGGATGAGCCTATTTTTAAAATTAAGCGAGGGGCATGGCCATTTTCGGGTGGTAATACATGCACTTTAATATATTTGATTGATTACTGAAATATACAGGAGAGATCTATACCCACACAATGCAATCATTATTGGAAATTACCCCCCCCCACCGTTTGTTGAAAAATATTAGCCGGAAAATAAAATTTCTTATAAAGAAGTTTTGTGCATGGGACTGGTGGAAGTCGAAGATTTACCATTGGAAGGAATGTGTAAATCGTAAAGTTTGGTTTTCCAATCGGATGAAACACCATGCTCAACATGGCCTAAGAATTCAGACATGTACCAAACTGTCATTCTACTACGGTTTGAACTTACACCCATGGAGTCCATTCCTAACATCGTGTCAGTCTTCTTTCATAGGCAGAGAAACATGTTAATATATTGCATCGTAATTCAAATCTGTATGTTTGTGTCAGTAATTTACTTTCTCTCTCTTGCACGTTACATTTCAGCCGTTCGATTGTGTTTAATGGCGCATGGGCAGTAGCTTGAATGGTGATCCACCAGGTGTGAGTTTTTCAAGGGATCTTAAATCTCTATTGTTGAGAGAATCAAACCCTGGGGTATTGATCAGTAAGGAAAACAGTACCCGTGATGGTCGAACCTAAAGAGGGAGCTGGCAAACCCCGGTCCGATCAGTAAGATCAGTACCATTGATGGTCGAACCTAAAGGAGGGAGCTGGCTGATATCCGCCATTTTGATGCCATTGCATCACGTGATTGTGGTTACAAATTGTATTTATTGGGGAAATTTTAGAAGCTGGGACAATGTTTACAATAGTCGGATAATCGCGGATTGTTGATTATTTTTATGCCAAAATAGCGATCATTGCGCCAAGTTAAATGAAACCGGAATTGTACAACAAAATGGCGGCTGTTGCGTTGGCCTAGAGTTCTAGGGACTTTAGTCGAACCTGGAGTCTTTTCACGGGAGACAAAAGAGCTACGTCTACACTGCAACACAGCTTTTATGTTTCAACTGTTGCAGTTTATATGAAAGCTGCGACTCATGCAAGAATATGGTGGACTCACTTCCTCGGGCATTCAGATTTCTCATGGGCAGAAAGAAATGGGCGTTCACACCCATACTGTAAAATGACATACTATTAAGTTTCAGCTGGAATTCCCTCCCCCCCCATAAAGGGATGTACTGGTCATCTACTCATGGGCAGATTTACCATTTTGCCGCCCCAGGCTACTTATTTTGCCACCCCCTTCCTATCCTCTCCAATCAGTAATAGGAACATAAAAATTGTTACATTCAATATATGCCAAAAACTTTTGTATTGACACTAAAAATGTTGAAAAACCAACTCATAATTTAAAACGTGAACATTAAAAAATATTGCCATAAATTGGAGTTTTATTTCCTTTTGGTATATAATAAATTCAATTCAATTTTATTGAAATAAATTTTAATTTTAGCAAAAATAATAAAGACCTATTAAACACCGGTATTTACATGGAAAGCGTGATATTTAGCTTTCTTCTTGGCAAAACATCTGATTCCATCATCGCATATTGATTTTGTTATATCAGACTCAATATAAACACAAAATTGTTAACGAATTTAATCTATCTTTACATACAGTTAATCGCAGGTTGTTTTTAATTCTCTTAAGATCAGAAAAAGATCATTCTGCAGAACAGTTTGTGGTCACCAGACTCATGTGTATTTTAAGCAAAGGCGTAGAGTTATATGGACCCATGGGGGGGCCACCTCTAGTCCCCCCAATAACTAAAAATAAATTGCAATTTTATATATACTGTAATGCATAATTGTACAAAATATATGCTGCCCCCCACCAATAATTTTGAAAACTCTACGTTGATGATTTTAAGTGTAATATCAACATTAGGATATACATTGTGCAGGTCGTTTCCTCATAACAAGATACATAACATGCTCGTTGTTATGGAGGAATTTTCCTGGCCTGGTCGGCTGGAAGTTCAAGAGGGCTTTCAGATGGCAGAGGGTATCGTTACATGGTTTTTTGCCACCTCGACCAAATAAATACCCATTTTCATTAAAAAAAAAAAAATTGATACCAGCTCTCAAGTTTTGCCGCCCTAGTCTATAGACTGTTTGGAAATACTGCACTGCATCTACTCCCCCACCCCTCACTTTATATATATCTTGTTCAAATTTTCAATCGTTAATAAAATGCTTTCTATCCATCCAATCAAGTTCAAATGTAGTGGATGACACTCAGTTTTTTCAAATCATTAATTAAATTTAAATGAATATTTGGCGATTAATACTTGCCGCCAAATGTCGCCAATTACTAAATATCGCCAAAATTGCTTTTCGAATTTTTCCCTTTCTTCCCTTTTATTTGAGCAGCGCATTGAAGGAATTGACTGTTTTATAGAATTTATATGAAATGGTTTCAACCTGTATCTGCATTAAAAATTATTCTATAACGAGGTTGTCTGAGTTTTACGACGCAAGGATAGGAAAGGTCATGATGGGAAGGGACCTACAGTTTTCCGAGGAATCCGAACCTTCTAGGGAACCAACCTATGGACTAAAGCGAGTTACAATTTTATATTAATTTGTATATAAACAGGAAAAATGGGTTACACGGATAGTAGACACATAAGTTAACAGTTAAGTGAGCTTGTACATATCAACACACACTTTTACGTCAATAAGTAAATATCCAACAGAGATAACCGAACACCAAACACATGCAAAAGCAGACAAACCGCTCGTTGCTTTTTAAATGCAGGTGCAATTTGTGCAAAACCACCAAACTGCGCTTGCCTTTAAAAGGCGTAATTGGTGCCAAACAGCATTTAAACACCCACGTTACGAACACAAACCAAAAATCCAACCATCATTACAAAACAGAAAATTGCACATTTAGGTAACACACTCCCTCCATGCATAAATCGGGATCCTTAAGAACTTGAGAATGCTACTCCTGCCCCACCTCAGAGTGGAATTTTAGGGGAAGCATGTGAGGCCCAGAAGGTCAAGCAAGAATCAGTGGCGATGACAATATTGTAAAAAGAGGGAGTGCCCCCCCTCCATGTAGGAACCTTTTTTCAGTTCTCGAAGAGATACCATTTAACACTGGTGAATAAAATTAATGCAATACACATAAAATGTTTCATGTTATATTTCACACATGTAAATAATTTGGGAATATTTCATGCACATTATTTCTCTGTTAAAAAATGCAATACACTGTGCACATAGCATATGTTGTCTGCGTCACCTGCTAATTAAGTTTTGGTATCCCCCCCTATATGGGCAGAGGGGCTCAAGCCCCCCCCCCTAGCCGTTTAAAAATTTTATTTGCCCGAACCTGCTATGCATTTACTTTCAAAAGTTTTATAGTCACATTTTAAAATAAGGTACTTTTTAGCTCATTACTAATTGTCAAGCAGTATCAATTATTTTTGTAGCGTTTTGGTATCTTGTACATTCACTAAAATTCTCGACAGCTTTGAGAAGAAAGTAATAATTTTTCTCAGTTCCCCCCCTAGAAGTACTCGTATGGGTGCCAATGTATCCCCCCATGATTTTATTTTGGGCACAATATATCTGTGCAATACACATTACTATAAAGATTTCTGCCAAAGTAGACTTCGTAAAAATCCCGAAACCTTACATTTTTTTACAGAAAATATGTTAGCGGGCGGTAGCATTATAATTGTTACAACGATGACAGAACTATAGCACTATGTCGCAAGAAGCAAAGTAATGAATACAGTATGGTAAATACAGTAAAACCTGTCTACAGGGACCACCTTTGGGACAGGACTGCAATGTTCACCACAGACGAAAGAGTTTGGTATAGGTTTCAGTTTGAGTACTGGTCTAAGTGAGTTTGGTATAATGACTAAGTCTCTACCAGTTCTCTTTTATAAGAAGTGGTCATTTTATTCAGGTTCCACTGTATGTATATGTCAATTGTATAACTCAATTGCAAAGAAAGCAGTCTTTCCAATACCGTTACACTAAATGTCAGGAAACTAGTATTTAACATTCGTCATTGAAAAACATACCATACAGTATTACATTACCTACTATTGTGAGCAACGCAAGTCGATACAATGAAACCTGTATACAACGATACAGTCCATCTGGGCCGGTGACAGGGGGGTCTGTCAACCAATGCCCAGGAGGTCCAGGGCGAATCTAACAAACTAAACAATTCGTTATTGAGCATATACCATCCAGTGGGGTAAGAAAGGGGGGGAGCTTGCTCACCCCCCCCCTGCACCCATTGGAAAACAAATTAAACCGTTTGCTTGAAAGCCAAATCACTGGACCTTTTTCAAAGCTGCTCGAATGTCCCCGACCCGATACGTCCGAATTGCTACTCCTCTGTGATCATTACATGATAGGCATAATTGCTCATTATGAAAGATTCTATCATTATACGACGGGCATAATCATTCAGTGACAATTATAAACATTATACGACAGGCATAACTAAGGCTCCCAAAAAAGAGCTGGTGCACCAGCCATTTTGATGCCATCGTATCATGAGATTTCATTCACTGCCGTGTAAAGTTGAGTGATTTGCAAGAGCTTTATTTTCAACAAAATAGGGTGAATTGTTCAAACCACTCGAGGAATAAATATAGAATGCTTAGATTCGCAACAGATTCAGTAAAAAGAAGAAAATGGAATATTAATATTCGCGGCAAACGTCATTATGAAACCGGAAGTGTACACCAAAATGGCGACCGACGCATCAGCCTATAATTCTAGGAGCTCTAGGTGTAACTGGTCACTGAATCATTATGCATATCTATGGAAATTGATCATCCCATTTCATGAGCACTCGCATTCAGGAGTGGTCAATGGACGCCGGGGACGGGATGAAAAATTAACGTGACCTCAAGGTCCCCACTGATCCTTCCCCACAAATCGGAAGGTTTACGATATGGTCGTCATGACGACCGTTTGTTTTCGTATCGGGAACGAATCCTGATACTTGGCTCGGAATTGAAACCACAACTACAATAGAGTTCCGATTAGCCGGTCTTACGTGTCGTCGGCTAAAACGGACATAGCAAAACAAAAGCAGAAGTCAATATGTTCTGCGTCTTTGGTCCACATATACCCATTTTTTTTTTTTTTCAAATATATTTACGTAAATTTGAAAATTAAAAAAATTGAAATTTATTTGGCAGCGAAGGGTTGAAAGGTTTAAATTTTATGGCGCAAGGATAATGCTGCACCAACGAACCAAAAAGGGGGGATAAAAGGAGTGAACAATTCCCGTGAAATGGAACAACGAAATCTTGTTTGTCATTTATTCCCAGTATATGTAAGGTTAGGTGCACGGCAGAAGGGAGGTTAAGGTTATGCTGCTGCAGCCAGGACCTACCATGTTCCGATTCTGTCGTCTAGGAAATTAAACCTGGGACCACGGATCAGTAAGAATGACTCAAAAAGTTCCCATATTCATAATAATGCAACGTCAGAGCCTTTCACTGAAAACAAGAAAATGTAATCTGCCGTATAATCGAAAGTCGGGTAATCGTTATTCTACTGCACTGTGATTTTGAATAAGGGCATATTTCATTTGTGCAATGTGCTTCATTTTTGTCATAAAAGCGAGGCACGTTGCACGGACTTACATTTAGTATTACACAGTTGATTACATCAGATTCAAAAGTAAGAACTGGAATAATTTAATTAACTGGAATTAATAGTGACCAAATAAATAGAATGCCAATTAATTAGAATTAATACCAAGCGGAACTACAATAATTTCATTATTCAGAATGAACTAATATTAATCCATTAGGAGGAATTAATATTCATCAGAATTAATTAGAATAAATATAAATTGTATAATAAGTAATAATAATTGTAAATATAATAAATTGGCATGATTTCATTTTTTTTGACAAAGGAAAAGGAAAGTAGTCGTTCTTTTCAATATATTTTTAAGCAAAAATTGGCTTTAAACAAATCCAATACCTTTAACACAACTCCATTCTAATGCCATTGTTAAAAATCATGTTTTTTATTTTAACAAAACACGGTATTTTTTTTTAACTTCTTGGACACTGGAATGATAATGAAATACAAGAATAAATTAGTAATAATTTTTTTTTTTTTTGCCACAGTATAATGAAACGGTAATACTTATTTAGCGTTAACGTATCACAATTCTGTGAAATACATAAAAGTTCCTGTGAAATTCACTTCACTAGAATCCTTTGAATTTCACATCCACAGAAAAAAAAAAAAAAAAGTTCAATGCATCAACTCCTGAAATTCACAGAACGTCAAATGTGTGATTAAAAAAAAAAAATCGCAAAATTCAAACACGAAAAAATATTCTTCTGAAATTCATAAAAAAAGATAATAATAATAACAAACATATCAGTTGCACTGGAATGTGTGTAAAATCACATGTTTCATCACCTTGGGGTTTCTACTATGTAGAAGACGTTTTTACTATCACGGAAAAAAACATCACATGCTCATTTTCACTGAGAACCTCGTTCATAATCCTTTTCATGATCACTTTATTCTTTGGGGATAGATCAGTGATCAATCAATTATCACATGATCAGTCCTTTGAGGAAGTCCCAGAAGTGCGTCACAGCCTGCGCCTGAGCCGCTGACTGGGTGCCCGTCACCATCAAGTCGCGGGGCAGCTTCGTCCGCAAGGAGCCTTGGAGCTTCTCCCAGAACGTCATACTGTGCAGCAGAAAATCCGAGTTGAATTTGACCGCCTCTCCCATAGACCGATAAAATTCCGAAAGCAACCGCTGTAAAAATAGAGGTGTACTTAAAATATTTATAAAACTTAATAATCAACTCTTAAAGTTAGCATTTAAAGTTAGGTTTAAAAATATACTTTCAAACTACACTGTTAAAGAGATTAACAGTTGACGTTAAGCCACAACATTGTGCCAAAAAATTAAACTCAAATTGAAATAATAGATGGCGTAGGCAGGGCTCGATCACGTCCAAAGCCCGGGCTTTGCCCCCTCCCCCCCCACATGAAGCCAACATGTTATTTCATTTTGATATATGAATTTTTTACTTTTATAAAATCTTTCCCTAAAAAATATAAAAAAATATTGCAGCGCAGTAACATTGTGCATTTATTATTATAGTGTCACCTCTCGATAAGGGATGCTCACGGGACAAGCCATTTTGTTGTCCCTTATATAGAGGTGCCTCTTCCTCGGAGGTACATGTGTTGATATATACATATGCTACAGATCAGAGGAATCGTCCCTTATTTGGAGGAATCCCTTACAATAGGTAACACTAGATTTACCTATCCAACTTACGATGGGACCAATTCTGCAATGTAACCCCCAAATGGGCTCAGCTCTCTACTGAGGGCATTTCCAAATTTTTGTGAGGACAAGGGGCCTCAAATATGTGCCTGGCCTAGCGCCCCGTAGAGGTATGATCGGGCCCGGGGCACAGATAAAATTTAGTAAATTTGTGAACGTTTTTCAATGGCTTGAGTACCAATTTCTTAAGTAAGATTAAATGGCACTATGGGCTTTTTTGAAAGCAATGGTGAAAATTGTTTTCTTTTTCAACACCAGATGGCAGCAGAAGTCCCATCCCATGTTATCATACTCGCGGTAAAGCTAACCTGGTGCACTGCTAAGCCTACGACGATCTATTCACGCCCGTGCAACAACTATTCATTGGCAAATTGGTGAAAAACGAGATAGCCCTCAACATTATTTGGACATTTATTGTCTAATTCGGAATGCAGAAAAACACTGTTGCCAAAATGCTCTACGCCTCGGCAGTGTACTAGGTCAGCTTTATCGCGAGTATAGTGTACCACTAGTGTGATTTGATCTTGCTGAAGATGGCAGGCTTAAGTTATTGAAAAAAACACAAGTTCATTAAATTTTACCTGTGCTATTCGGTGTTTTAGTTTGATGTTGAGCTTAACAGTGTTACCTTATGCACTTTTGTATCACTGTTTTCTAAAATGAGGCCCAATCATCACATATACATAGCATTAATATTAATATATTCTAATCATCGGCTCACAGAAGTGTTTAAATCAGTTAATGAACCGTACAATGTTTTTATATTTCAAATATTTAAGAAAATAACAAACTTCAACAGAATCGTAAAACCATTTTGGAAGAGAATTCCGTAAAAATCTTTGGCTTTATATTCTCTTCCAATTCTAACCCAAATTTTAAACAAAAAATTTAAAAGATTTCTTCCATATTGTCACAAATCTCTGATGATATGTATCTCACAAAAATGTATACAAAATTGGGTTAAATAAACATTATTTTATAGTGGTGACAAAGGAACACAGTAAAAATAATTGTGGGTTCAATGGTGCTTCAAATCCTGAAATTGATCGTTCAACAAGAACTGGTGAAAGTGGAAAATGGTCTTCCAGTCGACGGCTCAGAAACTAGGTTCGACAACATCGTACTTTTTTTTTGGCACACCTTTCTTATGATGTCATGTGTAACAACCATTTTGCTATTTCTGTGGGTTGTTGCTTGGCCTCTCGGAGATCCCCCCAACCGCAGTTAGACCAATCTCTTCAGCATCTATAGGGACTGTCACCTACGGCACCAATTCTGCACGTCTTCTATGGCTACTTCCCCACCACCCCATTTGAAGGCCTTTTTTTTGGCCATTTTTCCTTGTTTTCTCTTATTATATCTTCATTACCTTGTTTTAAACCCCAGCTATCTTCCATGTGGACTCTGTTTTCGGTTCGTCCTCCTTTCTGCAATCTTCATCCTGGACATTCTGTCCAACCCTTAACTGGGAAAACAAAGCCTAGTTTCAGCCATCCTTCATTGGTTGATTGAATTTTTATGACGTAGGGATAACGAGAGTGATTCGGCACCAAACAGGGTAAGGTTTGTACACAGTTTTAAATAAAAGACGAATTAGCTCTTATACAAAGGTTCGATCCCTCTCGTTATAACTGTATTGCGCAAAGCTGGAGTCTAAGAAAGGCAAGTGCCTCTCCTTGTTCCCTTTCTTCCCACACAAAATTTCTTTGGTGAAGAATCACAGCCCCTTGCCACCAGGGTTGCTTCTCCAACAATCCACGATAACGTTTATTAGTTTACGGAAACTGTGTTCATGCGAAGCATTCTCTGTACAGCACAAACAAGCATCACTAAAAATGCAACGGGGGGATAACGAAAAACAAATTACCATTTCCATTAAGAGATCTTGGGTCAAGAAAGAATCGTGGGCGATACTGTAGATCATCTGCATAGGACGTCCATATTCATGAGGCCTATGCTATGTGGCGAAAAGATCAAGATATTAAAAATAAATAAAATTAACAAATTAAAGAATATACAAGATCAAGATATCTTGAATAAACAAGATTTAAAGAATAAAATTCAAAGAATGTAATGTTTGGATCTTCCTTAACAGTAGAACTGCATGTTGTCACATTTGATGAGTAATTTCTACGTGATTTATTAGCTGAAGGATGCGATATCAGTTTGTTTTTTATGATATCAAAACAGGAAAGGTCACGATGCATCAGAAGGTACATTCATCAGCATACGCACGAAGTTCATAAAGGTGGCGCGGGGGGGGGGGGGTCATAACCCCCAAAAATGCTACGTTTTTTGCAGCTCGAGCTATGGTCAAAGTGGCATTGCAACGCTATTTAAAAAGAAAACAAGAAACCACAGGACTGAAGGGAACTACCAATAATTGCTTTAACAGGGATGAATCCTTAAAAGATATTTGAAACAAGTTCAGATAATGCACATCATAAGAGACAAGATCACGTTACACATTACAAATTCATGTTACGTGCACACACGCAAATAGAAAATTTACGTTACACATACTTCTGGAGGTGGGATCACCCAGTACGCTTGATAATCTGCTTCCATTGAGGGCCTCTGACTGTCGTACGGGGCTGCAAAATAGTAATTCGTAATTGTAAAAGTGAATTTGTATAAGGTAGTAATAATATAATTAATAACTTTAGGGAAGCTATATAATCAACATGCAATGTAATATAATAAGTGATGAAATACAACAATTAAAGTGATACAGCGAAAGTTTTAAAAAATCCCGTTTTTTTCTAAAGGAGTTCGAAAGTACAATTTTTTGGGCTTTTACGACTGAACTCATGTGTGATTTGTTCTGGTGCACACATGTGTGATTTGTTCTGGTGCACACAGCCATGCCTGTATCCAGAAGAGGGATCTTAGGGACCACCCCCATTCCCACAAACTAAATTTTTAATGGGACTTGGCTACGGCCTTGCATGCTGTGAGTGTAAATTTTTGAACCCCTCCCTCCCAGAAATTAAATCCTGGCCACAATCTTGCACACAGCAATAACACTGGTGCCTTTTTGAAACATTCTATATTAATTTTCAGGGTTTGACACATTGCGGCAAACAACCATATTCGCTTGCAAGGAAACCCACAAATCTAGCAGGGTAAAAAAGGATTTTCTACTTGTCAACTGCAAAAATACAGTCACCAATAGCAACTGGGTTTGTCGGGTCCTGCCCATTTTAATAAATGTAGTATTCTGCATTTATCAAAGAATAAAGAAAAAAATTGCCTATTTTTTCATCTTCTCTTTATTCTTGCTTAATTTTAATTTCAAAACTATTGCCCAAGACTGGATCACACCCACCCAAGCAGACCATATTTTTGGCCGTTTACGGTAACATGATAGCAATGCAATCAGTAATCTAAGCACTGTCATAAGTAATTCAGGAGATGTCATTAGATATTTAAATCCTGTTATTAGTAATTAAAGCACCCATGTCAAATCAGTAATTCAAGCACTAGCAATATCAAATTAGTAATCCAGGCAATGTTGCTGGTAATTCAAGCACTGTCAATATCAAATTAGCAACTCACGCCATGCCAATGCGATTAGTAATTCATAAGTAATATCTCAATAACTGAAGAATTTTTATCAGTAATTCAAGTAATACTATTAGTAATATAGTTCTTGCTTCTTAATTTTAGTTTAGTTGATATATCACAAAAATTTATCCGGACCATGAAAGTTATTTCAAACAAAAACTGCAATAGAAATAAGATTCAGGGTACCAGAGAGGAAATTTACATACAAAAGGTTAAACACTGGTAAAATAGCAATGAAAAAGATCACCCAAGCTTTCGGACGCGTCAGCAGCAGTCCTTCATTACTCCTGATAAAGGACTGCTGCTAACGTATCCGAAAGCCTGGGCGATCTTTCTCATTCGCTATTTTTACCAGTGTTTAACCTTTTGTATGTAGAAAATAGTGCAACTGAAACCCTCCTTTGTTCTTTCCCTCTTAAAGGATTTGGCAAAGCATTTCAGTACCTCGGAAATTTTTGAGTCACAAGCATCTAACTTTGTGAGACCTACAAAGTGGTAAGGAAGTGTAGGAATTATTACGTATATGAAACTCCTCACAAAAATCTCACCCCAGTAGCTTTGTGTGTTGATCATTATTCAGCAATTGTCTACCCCTGAGAAGGGTAATAATATCTTACATCCTTATGAAGGAAAAAAACGAGCTTCGTTCCTGTCCTCAAAGGCCTTGAGGTTAAGGCACTATGGGCTCAACAGAGATATCCTAGTTTGACACTAGGCTGGAGACGATGTCTCTTAAATTCTTACAACAAAAAGCTCTAGCTTGACCTAAACAAGTGGTTGTCGGAATTATTACGCATAATAAATTCCCCACAAAAAATAAAAAAAAAAAGCTCACCCCAGTGGCTTTGTGTGTTGACCATTATTTGGCAATTGTGTTAGCCCTGAGAATGGTAATAATATCTTACAACCGTATGTATGTAGAAAACGAGCTTTGTTCTTGGCCTAGTGGTTAAAGATCTCCAGGTTCAAAGGGGAGACCCTAGTTTCTCTAGGTCAGGAATGATGCCCCTTTTTCTTTATTTATTTTTAACAAAAAGCTCTAGTTTAAGCCAAAAACGTAGGTATCAGAATTATTAAAAAATGCTTATTCCTGTTATTGGAAAATTTATACAGATAACATCCTTCTTGCAGAAACTGAAGTCTGAATTAGGAATATTAATGCATATTCGTGATTAGAAGCATAGGTAGGTGATCATAGTACCATGACTATGTCAACTTCTAATGAATCAACAAAAACACGATCTTCAACGAGTGCCGGAACACCAAGGGTAAAATTGTATTAGGTGCATAATACAGACAGCATATTTTGACATCGAGGACGATTAAAGACGGGAAATTTTTCTCATCATAGACGATGATGTGGCACTATTACATGACAAATTGTTTTTTATATATGAGATTATTATTTGGCAATTGCGCTAACCCTGTGAAGGGTGATAATATCTCATATATAAAAAAACAATTTTGATTATTTTGAAAATTTGACTAGCCAAGTTTTAAAGAGGTATTTCTGCCTCTGTAATGTATTTTCTTTGCTATGCATTGTATATAAATCGTTATGCATAAGCTATGGCTTATACACTACATATGTTGTTTTATTATTCCTAATTTTACATTAGCAAGGATGATAATCGGAAAAATAGAATGGAAAACACATATATTACATTGCGTTCATGGAAAGCGTTCTTGCCTCGTGAATTTCCCCCTTTGTGAATGAGGGCTTGGGACAAATTAATCTGTAAAGGTGAGGATGACCTGTGGTTATGCTAGTAAACGAACGAAGCTATTGTCCCAAGACATCAATTTAATGAAACGACAAAACACATGGAGATTATTTAGCAAAAGTGAGGTTAGGTAAGTTATACTTTTCAAAGTGATGAAAAAGTACAGCTTAAAGTAGGGGTCTTCAACATGCGGCCCGCTGACATGTTTTTTGTGGCCCAATGGCTCATGAAAAATACAAATTGTTTCACACAAAAATACACTCCTTGCTCTCTGTGTATTTTATTTTATTCTGTTCACATTTTGTAATAAATATTTTAAAACGTTGGAGAGCTAAAATAACACGCGGTCTTCATTCGTATTTTAGCTTAAACAGTGGCGCACCCATAATATTCCCAAGGGGGACAAGGGTGCAAGGAATTTTTGGTGGAAAAAATGGCCAGGTTCCATATCAATTACAATTTTTTTTTATTAATTTATCATTATTAAATTACTACTAATTCTACAGTGCAATATACTTAAATAATTAAAAATGGTGGATTTTGCTTATACAATTTTACAATGGCCAGCTTTTGTTTTCCACAAAAGATCACTGTTTTAGTAATAGGTTTAAAAATAACCCTATTGTGCAAAACTTGCTTTTGCTTGCCCTCTGTCCACTACTTGATCTACGGAAGCCTTTTTTCCTTTTGCGACCTTTAAAAACTCATCGGCTTTGTGAACTGAATTCTTATGATAGAGAAAAGTTCTATGTTGGCTGAACTTCTTCAATGGCATTTTCTTCCAATTATTAAATTCTTTTGAAACAAGTTGACCTGTGGCTTGTGTCGATCTTAAACCGACTTCATGGGGTGAAAAGAGAACACACAAAATTTTCTATAGGCACTGGCTTCTACCTTTGGGTATGCTAGATAGTTATGCTTACTCAGTTCAGATGGGCAGAACTTCAGACTGTGGTGAGATTTTCCTTGACTTTATACAGCACTTGTGACGGTCGTGGGAAAATTGCAATTTGCATATGGTTACCAAAGACTTTTTAGCACTGTTATCCTATCTTCATCAGTGAGGTTAGATATCTTGGCATAATTAGAAATATCTGCAGTCAGAATTTCCATTCTAATTGTTTTGGTCACCTTTACCTCTTGTGTGTGTGTCTTTTTGCAAGGGTGGAGTGCGGGAATGGTGGCCGCCGAAGGTGGCGGCGCTGTGATCCCAGAGCGGAGGGCCGCTTGAACATGCAGCTAACCTTTACCTCTTGGAAAGCATTTGAACAGTCCTAGCCACTGCTAGCCACTGCTCTTACTTGCTTCAACGATGATCCCATCAATGTTACAAGAGTTTAGGGAAATGTTGTTGGGATCGTCACTAATTTCACTAATTTAAAAAAATAATTTCAGTGTCTGTTGGCGTAATAATTTTTCGCTTTATTAGCCCAAGGGGGGTAGGCACACCCCCTTGGCCCCATATGTGGATGCGATAGTGACTTTAATTTTCTTACTTATATCGATATTAAAGGTAGTTTTATTGATTTGCAGTGCAACAGTGATTTTAAAATAAAATTCAACTTACCTTATGACTCATTGAATTCTATTCTAAATAAATCGATAAGAACATCTTCCCAACCATCGGACTGCATGCTCCGAAAACGATATCACTATTCGTGAGAACTTACGTCTGCGAACAACTCTTTTCAAAAATGAAGTTAGTAAAATCAAAAATTAGGACTAGAATTACCGACGTCCACCTTAAAAACACTCTTAGGGTTGCAACGTCAAAAATAAGATATGACAGGCTTGTTAAAAATAAACAGTGCTATAAATCTCACTAAAAGGTTTGATTTCGCTTTATATATTAACAACTAAAAGTATTGTAAATTTTTTTTTTTTGCTTCCATACATATTTTATGCTGTAAATTATGTATATTCAGTTTGAGCGGCGGATCCAGAAAATATTTTTGGAGGGGGGGGGGAAAGGTAAATCAACACAGAGATCTTAAAAAAAAAATGGCAACAAAAGAGAATTCAAGAGTATTATTACCCTGCCACCTGAATCTGTCTTCGTTTAGTCCTAATATTGCCGGTACAATAGTGCGGCCCATGAGCCAACAAGAATAAGCAAAATTGGCCCTTGGACTGAAAAAGGTTGAAGACTCATGGCTTACAAACTCACATTTGATAATGTTTTATCCGAAAAATCCTGAAACAAGTATTCGATATATTTGAAAGATGCATACAATGCATCAAAACTTAATTTTTAGCTCTAAATTTTAACCGAGATACAGCCGTTTGAAATCTTCGAAAATGCCCCTAATCTTGCCCTTCTTTGGCCCCTGACATCTGTATTAAGGCCTATGCTGAAAAACGCTCCAATACGTGCCTAACAATTTTTTGACAGCTTTCAAATGAGACCACTCCCATTAAAATTGGCGTCGTCCAGCTCGGGCCCTTCCCTTGTCAGGTGCACAAACCAGACAAGAAATGTATGAATTGACACTATGGTGCAAGGCTACATTGCACCAAATAAGAGAGAATTCTTTAAAAAAAATTCACACCATTTGCGTTACAACCAACGTACTATATTGACAGGTCTCCCATGATCGAAAGGGGGGGTATTATTTCCTCCCTCAAATGGGCAAAAATTTTACTGAATAAAAATGTAAATTTGAGTTGCCATTATATATAGGATAAAACTTATTCTGCTTACGAACAATCTGTTTCACACGAAACATGTTTATTTCTAATTAGCTGCACATGCACAGTACATGTAAACTGCTGTAAATGGAGGTAAAATGTTATTTAAATAGCCTTTGCTCCCACAGCAGCTTCACTGAAGAGTTTGGCACGTGGGCCCTATACTGAAGTTGAACCAACTGCAGTTCGTTATTTAGAAAGAGTCCCGCCTTAAACTTTGCATCGAGGCCTACCTATTCTAGTTGTGTGCTACTGGTTCATACATGCATATTATTAGAAAAGCAATATGGGAATAGGATGTGGAAGCAGTGACGTCTTGTCACTTACAACATATTAAGCCCATGCACGGTGTATAAGATGAATCGTTGTCACCCTTCATGGTGATTTGATATTCCATTTGACTATCGACATCTTTGATGCTAGGCTGTGCAGGAAATGACGGGTGGCTGTGGTACCAGCCCACAACGGTTAAGTGCCTCCGTTCCAGGGACCTCCTAATCTGCAAAATAAAATGACATTGAAAAATTTATTTCTCAATCACCTGTCAGTGACAGCTGTGTCAAAATTGTCTACTCTTCGGTGATTTTTTTAGAATATATGTACATCATCATTATAAACATGTCTTTTCAATCCACTACAGAATAGGGGTCTGTCTATTACCACACATAAAAGTAGTATGGTGGAAGAATGCTGGCAAGACGTGTTGGCAAGCTGGACTTAAAGTTTAACGAGGTTTCTGAACCTAGATCGCCACAGCTGAAGTCTTGCCCTTGTGGTGGGACTTATTGTGTCATCCTCCCAGGGAGTGATCACTGTTCAGGCTGCTTCAAATTTGACATTCTACTGAGAATTGGTACACATATATATTCTGCTGTTTTTGACTGTCCTTTACTGGTTACATTTACGTAACTGTATGGCCTGAAGAAAAAGTCTGTGTTATTGGCATATTAACGTTGAAAACGTTTTTACTGAGGTCAACGTGAAAAAAAAAAAAAAAGTCACATTTAACCATAGCCACAAGAAGGAGGGCTTGATGGAGAGTCATGACCCCCCACTATGGTGCCAATTTCGTATATACAAAATGGTTGTAACCTGAACTTTCTGACAAGCCAGTGCATGTCACTTTTTTTTTTTTTTGTGCCATACCTCCTGTCATGAAATAATGGGAATTTTAGGTTATAAAATTATGTAACATACAGACAATTAAAAAGAAATCTGATGTCAATTTTTCTTTCATATTTTATATGCTCCAATAAAATTTCCAATTAAATTGAATATTTACTTTTTTTATTATTATGTCATATGTAATGGGAGTGATTGATCACTATGATCTCTGAACCACAATGTACATGCATACAGCCAAGTTTACTGGGTGTTGGAATTCATCCCAGCTGGCCCAAAAGGGCACCACTCAAACAAGAGATTGGACAGAACTTGACATACTCTTACAACATGGCACCTACCGAGGGAATCAGAACTATACACAAATATCTTCCATGTTACAAGAGGTGTATCTTCAGTGGGGAAGGGCTGTATATTTGTGGGGGGGGGTGAGGAGCAAAGGCAAATCCATAAGACGTTTTCGGGGGGGAGAGAGAGTGTGTGTAACGATTGAAAACCAATGTGGAGACCTGTAGTAAATATAATTTTTTATTTTTGGGGTGAGGGCAGGCAGTGAGTATTAATATGAGCAAGCTGAGGAAAAATTTGTCTCACCTCTTCTTCTACGACTGCAGCACTGTCTTTATCAACAAGTCCTGACCGGCAGGGAAATGCTTGGAGGACAGCTAAATCTACATAAAATAAAAAAATATTGTATACACAAGTTTTATTAACCTTTAGCTTACGGGACTGGAAAAAAGAAATGTGTCGTTCGATACGGGGAAATATCCCTTTTGTTCCCTTCCCCCCCCCCATATAAATAAACCTGGCACCTGAAAGAATCGTTACACAGGGTCAGGAGGGAGGTGTAGCTGCCAATAAACAACGCCAAATAACTTTAGTGGGAATGTATTGCATGTTAGTGAGAGATAAGAAACTTAATCATAATCTAATAGCAGTTAGTTAACTTTCATACAAAACTGTGAACAGGAGGGTGGGGGGGAGGCAAGTTCTGTTTGCATAATAGGCCCTTATTTCGTACCCCTTTTCGTTATCACCCGCAATCGAGCCATTTGTACTACTAAACTGGCCATTGATTTGGGAAGAACACGAAAGGGGGAGGGGAATTTCTGGGATAGGGCATTGTCCCCAGCTCTGTTCTTTTGGAAGGTAAATCTGCTGAGATATACATCTTCCCACCCGTAAGCTAAAAGTTAATGACCAAATAACAGTCAATGCAAAATTTAAAGCAGTTTTTCTATCACTGGGCAGAGTTCCACTTGCCTTGGAGAAAAGAATTCCCCCCTCCCGACTTTCCTTGATTAATAGCACACAAATTTTTGAATTGAACTAAGATTTCAGGGAAAACCACTTTATATTCGCGTGAATTTTAGGTAAAATAGAAGTTAAGAAAACTTTTCTTGACTTTTTCAGGTTCAACAACAAAAAAACTTATTCTTCCCTGATTTTTAGGAATGATTTCAAACTCCCTGACAATTCCAGGTGCACGGAAACCCTGCCTAGGACATAGGGGCCTTTTATAAATGATGTCATACTTTCTGAGGTTATTTTCGAGACTCCTCACCCCCCTTGTAACGCGATATCCCATTCCCTGATCATGGTCTATCACACGCACAGCAGCCCCCTACCCCACGACATCATTTATGGATGTCTCCCTTGAGAACCAAATATATGAACCAGTAACGTAGGAAAGAGAGGGGCTCAAGCCCACCCCCCCCTCATTGGATATCAAAACACATTATTTTCTCTAAGGCCACCACCTAATCTTTAAAGCCACTTGAGCCCCCTCCATTACTTTTAAATTGCTATGCTATGCTACTGATATGATTAAATTACAAAATATAGGCCAGTATGGGGATAAGATGAACAACCATTGTTGTTGGTGGTCTAGCCCCTCAATAGTGTATCTATTTTTTTCCCCTATAACTCAAGCGTAAGCAATAAAACAGAATTTCAATTACCCGGTTCATCTAATTAAAAAAAATGAGGATTTTGATTATCGCCTAGAAGGAAGTCAGCAGACTGGAGATGCACTGAGGTGTAATAGAGCGTAGGTTAACAGAATGATAGATGAGAGAGGTAAAAAAAACAAAAAAAAACCCTTTACATTATACGATTCCGATTCATGGAAAAATGGCCCTCAGCATTTTGCACCCCCACCCCCCGTTGATAATGAGAAGACTACAAAAATGTAAATAATATACCTATTTTTTCAATAGTATAACCTCAGTGATCCAAACTTCACTTAAGCGAAATGACCTTCTATACTATTTATTTTTTAATTATTGTTTTTTAAGTGGACATTCGTTCAATTTTTTAGGCAACAATGCTCATTCAGTGGAAATCGTTTATAACGAATTTCTGTTATTCGAAATTTGCTTAACCGAAGTGACCTTCTATACCATTTTTTTTATTGAGTGCCCGCTTAAAAAATAATTAAAAAAAAAAAATAGTATAGAAGGCCACTTCAGTTAAGTAAAGTTTGGATATCCAGGGTTTGTTATGAACGATTTGCACTGAATGAACGTTTTGGTTAAACACTGAATGGGTGTCCATTTAAATGAATTGTATAGAAGGTTATTTCGGTTAAGTGAAGTTTAGATAAACGGAGTTCTACTGTTAAAAAAATAAGTGTATTATTTACATTTTTGTAGACTGCTCGTTATCTACGGGGGGCGAGATGTTCGGGGGCAAAATGTCAGGGGCAAGATGCTGGGGGCCATTTTTCAAGATCCCCCATTACACCACTACCACCACAGGACTATTTTAAATAGTCAGAATATTCGGAATTCATCTCTATTTTCTAATTAACAGGTAACCAGTAACGTAGAGTTTTCAAAATTATGGGGGGGGGGCTCATACAACTCTAAGCCTATGAAGGTAGCGACCTTCGGGACATTTTACAAAATTATAAGTAAACTTTACTTACTATGAGATGCGATATCCCAATTTCCACCCAGATAACCAACAACCTCGTTCTTTGTCAAATGACAGTGGAAGTCCTGTAAAACAAAAAATACACGAGTAATTACATGAACGTGATTGCTAAACAGTAAAAATAATTTCAAATCGATCAATCATGTAGCAGCTGCAATGTGTTACAGGAGCAGCAGGAAAAAAGTCAACCACTAAACGGCCAAAAAATGTGAATTTTTGCAAATTATATATATAGAATCAAATAATAAGAACAATAAATTAATTATATAAAGTAAATGCTTCTTACTATGAGCAGCAAACAGTTTGTGGCGATGGTTACTGTGAAGGGTTGTATTCGATCCAATGCACTAAATGGGGTACATTTTACAAGAGTGTTGAGATCACTATTGAAACAAATGAAGGGGGTGTAAAAATAAAAGAATAATTAAGAACCATTAATCAAACTAATTAAAATTCATATACAATAACTGGTTTGAGCAAAATTTCCTTGATTCCTCTCCTTATAAATGTAAATCATTCGAAACTTGCCCCGCTATGTCAACTGCCCCGTGAATCCTTTCAATGTAATTCAAAGTTAATGTACATGCAATTCATAGGCGTGCACAGAAAGTTCATAAGAGGGTGAAGTATAGGCTTATAATGGAATGTTGCAGAGCTACAAATTCATATAATCATATGTATATGCAATTTTATGCATATGGCAATTCCTTGAAAATTTCTTCCGTTCCAATCTCTCCATTTGTTAACCCTTTATCTGCACATGCAGACCTCTCTCTCTCTCTCTGTCTGTATTATTCCATATCATTTCTCCTCATAATAATCAACAATTAGCAAATCCTCTATATACCAATCCAAGAAGACCATCTTCAATGTAATCTGCCATCAATTCTCTCCATATCTATCTAAATACAAATTCGTGGAAACCTAAGAAGGTTCCCTCGACAGACAATTAATTGCTAGTAAAGCACTAGCTTCTTAAAGTAAATAGCTAAATTCATATGGTATGTTAACACCACTCTTGGCAAACTTTTCACGAAAACAGATTCATTTTCTGCAAGTCATGCGTCTTTTGACAAACACTGAAAAATGGTTCTCTGCACTTTCGCACAGAAATGGTAACCAGTTTTCTCCCGCACATGATTATTTTCTAGATCTCAATGTGACCATACATAATGTCCGGCACCATCGAGGCTGTACAATTGAGCTGACTATGCATGCAATCATGCATCTGTAATTTCATTCCAGGCCAGCTAATATGCGCATTGTCTTGATAAACTATTTGCACATATTATTTTTCCTTGTTTACTGTTTCAAGTCCAGTAATGTGAGGAACCTTTGACATCACGGTAACTAATGGACTCACATCCACACCACACTTAAAGTTGATGGACTAGATTAGGGTTGTCCAACCTTTTTGGACAGCGGGCCACTAAAATTTTCATGGATCTCGTGGGTCAGTGTTTAAAAAAAAAAGGAAAAACTCTTACTAAAAACCTCCCTTCAGAGTTTCTTTCAATTCTTTGTTCACTTGTGATATGAAAAGTGGGAGGGAGGGGCGGGCATCCACGCTGTCTGCCCACTTTTTCATTATTTAAATAAAAAAACATTGCTTTCGATTTTCTTTATATTCCAAATAGTTGGCAGCAGGCTGGATTAACACCGTTGACGGGCCGAATCGTGGCTTGCAGCCTGTAAGTTGGATAACTGTGACGTAGATCTTCAATCACCAAAAAACCAGCCTAATGCCTATATAATCTTCAGACCCCTCTACACATGCCGATCTATATGGCTGTTACTCTTTATGCCGATCTACAGAATTCACTCCATAAACAAAAACCTTTCATGCCAATCCATGGACTACCCTCCCCATATGACCAACTCATCAATCTGCAAATCATCTTTATGCCAATTCATACAAATCACTTCGCATGAAATCTCTTCATCTGCACACAAATCCTCGCTACACCAATTTGTGGAGAACATTCTCCATGTAATTTCCCAACAATTCTCTATACGTCAATTCTTCTCATCATTATATGGTCTTCTACCAGACATACAGTCTTTCCATTCCAATAGTTACAATTCTCATTCTCGGAGTGCCATTGCTTTTGTGACAACGTCAACTCGGCTGTTACTATTCTGTATGCTTTTTAATACACCCTTCCAAGCCCTAATAATTCTCCATCGTTTATGAGAACTTTTTTTAAACCAAACACGTCAAAGTGGAGTGTCGAGCACATTACACATGTCACTGTTATCTGAGAACATAAAAAATCTTTAACTTGCTATGAAGGCGAGTGGATGTTTCACGCATGATAGACAAACAAGTTATTTCTACGCCACAGCTGTCAATAACAAAAAATTGTGGTAACCACAGTTTGCCAAATTGGCGTAAGCCATCTTTGCCAGACAAGAATGCTACTCGCCTGCCTTAAAAACAAAACCCTAGTAGGATAAGATTTACTACTAGCCAACTGCACAAATCTAGTTGCCAATGGCAACATGATTTGTCGGGCTCCGGCAAAAACCGTCAATAATAACGTTTATGTTTTTACGGCACGAGGGCAGCAAAGGTCATGCTGGGCCGAAACAGACAGCTTTCCAATGAATTCAAGCCTTTGTTGCCATGGGAACGGAACTGCGGCATGCATTCTATGATGCCATTGGGAGTCAACCCCGGCTTAATGGCACGAAAGACGAATTTGCCACCGAGAGAGATCTCTTTAGGCCTATGGCATCAAACCCCAGACTACAGGACGCAGCTAGGTTGGTTGTAGTTTTATGGTGCAAGGGTAATTTTGCATCAACCAAGGTGAGACCGTACATACGGTTTAATGCACAGCTAGCCAGCAAGTGTTTTTTTAGCACCGTTGTGAGTCAAACTTGGATTAATGGGATGTTAGGGGAAGACGATGCCACAATAGGCCCCGTCAATAGTAACAAAGCATATACTACTACTTACTGTGCAAAAGAACGATTTCCTAATACACTGTGTGGAATGATAACCTTCTTGGAATGAACAGAATGAGATGCTTTCAGAACCGGTGCCTTCATCTTTTCTATATAAAAGAAACGAAGGTGTCATTGCGGTTGGCACTATTTTCTTAATCAAATTAATCACTGCAATTAATTATTGTATAACATATGCTGTTATCATAACATGAAATTAATTACAAGGATATCTATTCATTAATTTCATTGTGCATGGCAACCTATGAACGTTCCATTACTAAACATCAGCAGTGAAAGATATAAACTAAACACTATATTTATTAGAGCATATTTGACCTCCTTGGGACGTTGCCTTGGTTTAAAAGACACTGTCCGATTCTTCATGAACTTTCTTATAGTGGAAGTCCTCAGGGAAATGCAAAACGTTTTGGTGAGAGGTTGGGGGGGAATCTTTTACGGCCATAAACTAGTGGTACTATCTGTTGGCACAAATCTCAACCACTAAAACATTATTAAAATGTTAATTACACAAATTAATTGTGAATTAAATAGTTAAAGTCAAACTGAATCACTAAACAAGAACTATTTGAACGATTTACAATTTTACTGATTTCGTAGAGCACCAAGCTTTAAGATCGACAGTTTCACAAAGATTAGAAGAAAATTTATAGGTAGAGAGATGCTATTTTTTTTAACGGGCACTGCAAAAACAGTATTATTGAAGATATGGTGCTGATATCTATTAACAGGAAATGAAATTACAATCTAAAGTAGTTTCAGCCTTGCTACATTGGTGGCAATGTTAATTGTTATGCTCGAAGTTAAAATTTTAATACTATTCTTCGATAGTTGGGAGGGGAGTAAAATATGCCTTTCGCCTCTTCCCTTCCGAGAGTGAGGGTGAAACGCCCCTGCCTGAAAGTCCTTATATATGCTCACAGGGGAGGGCAGGAGGAATGATCAACGTCTGTAGCTTAATAGTTCGAGCACTTGACCAGTAATCATGAAGATGTGAGTTCACCTGCCAGCAGGCAACAAAAAAAAATCATTATTTTCTTTGTGAGTATTCAATCATCTTAACACTGCGTAAAATCTTTCTGCTGTCAACAGAAATAGCTATAACATCACCTCCTGTAAACGAATGCAAGAAAGATGGTTTGGAAAGATGATGATAGGAACATGCAATTTTGCTTTGTTGTCAACGACAATGTATGGAAAGCCTTTTGCCATAAAGAAACATGCTCTACATTCAAAATGACAAGTTTTCAGAAGAAGTGTATATTTCACGTCCCAAGGTGATTTGGAGGTCATCCAGAAGGAAATTGACGTGACTTCTGAATCATGATATGTTTCCATATAGACAAGCTTATAAGCAGTCAAACTCTACATAGCAAACCAGACATTCAAGAGAAATTTTTTCAAGTTTGTACCAAAACGAAAACGTCAAGCTGTTGCCTCAGAAATTCAAATTGTACCATTTTTCTCTCCAGACGTTTCATAATGTAAAACAAAATATACCAATAACCATACTTTATCCAATTTTTACGGTTGCATAGCAACAAAAGAAAACAAAAAACTGAGGCATCATATATATATAACAATAGAGTAGAGCTCCGGTTACTCAAACTTTGCTTAACTGAAATGAGGCCTGCTGCACTTATTTTTGTCGTCAATTTTTGGTGGTTAATTTGTTTGTGGCTTTACGGCTCATGGACTACATTGGTCATGCTGCACAGGGACCTACTGCTTTACGAGGAATCCGAATCTCGTAAGGCCTAGAGAACCAAACCCCAGACTACAGTGAGCAGTGCGATCTATATTAGATCTCCGAGTAAGCATTCTTTGCACTGTTGGGAGTCAAACCCAGATTAACAGTACACTAGGTGAACACGTTACCACACTGTGCCACCGCAGGGCCTTTGTGGTTAGTAGTTGAATATTTTCTATGAGAAACGCTTGTATTTATTTTATAATCAGTAAAAGTTCATCACTGGTCCAATGTACAAGCAAAGATTCCATAACGTTTCGAGGACCACTGCTCCTTTTACCAAGTGCAGTTACATCATCTTGTTTTTTTATACATTGGACCAGTGGTGGAACGTTACTGGTTATCGTAAACTGTGGTCAGTTGGTTGTATTTTTATGGTGCAAAGATAGCAAGGGTCATTCTGCACCAAGCTGTGATCGGTCATTGCATTCTTTTGTTCCATATTTATATTCTAGTATATTCTGGCCTTGAAAGAAATCGACACAAATGGTAGATATTGAACATACACAGATATATGTGTATGTTTCATATGTAACAGATGCAAGCAATGACGTCACTACTTCCAAATCAGCTAATAACTAAAACATACATATTTTTTGTGACGATTTTCACTATCAATACACTACAGTAGTAACGTGCAATTAAACATGTTTGTGGACAAATGCTGTAGCTCCTTTCAACTGAAAATTGATTTTCCAAAATCTTGCTTATCTGAAATTGGGTCTGCCCCCTTTATTTCAGTTAAAAAGGGTTCCACTGTAAACATATTAAATTTCCAAAACATTTATGAGAGTTCTTTAGAAGGGTGCACATACCTACTGTCCATTTTTTGGTTTCAACGTGGCTGGGGCTAAAAAACAAAAACATTTTCCATATTTGAAAATTGATGCAAATTATTAAATACAGTTAAAATAAACAATTGTAAACATTAAACAAAAATTCTGCATTCATCTATAAAAAAAAAGCTTCAGCAAATTATTTGTTTATGGTATATTTAACTCTATATGTCAAACAATACTGAGCACATGGTGCCACTTATATAGTAATTGGTGTTTTTATGGTGCAACGACTGAAGGGGTCATGCTGTTCCATGACCTACAGTTAGTCAAAACGCTGTTGCAAGGGATAATCAAATCCAGAACTACGGTTGGCAGAAAAATGGCACACCTGTTATACCACTGGGAGACAAACCTGGATTAATGGCACAATAGATAGTGGCATCACCACTACGCCACCATGTGGCGTAGTGGGCCTTCATTTTTCTAAACAACCCAAACCTCCTGAGGCAGGGGTCTTCAACCCTAGGGCCACTTGCGGCCCGTCGTCTCATGAAAAAATACAAAATACCTCAGACAAAAATAATGCCCCTTGTTCTCTATGAGTCTTAAATCTATGTGTTTTATTCTGCTCACATTTTCATATTTTGTAATAAATATCTTAAAATGCTACAGAACTAAAGAAATACACGGTCTTTCATCAACTGCGTTTTACTTTGGTTTACTAGCATATATGGGCGTTAGGGGTGGTTTTATTGATATGAAGTAGATCATTGATTTGAAAAAAACATTCAATGTAGGAATCATTGAATTTTGTTCTAAATATGACGATAATAGCATCTTCCCACCCATCTGACTGCATGTTCTGAAAATGTCCAAAAATCAAAAGAGCAGAATAACTGACGTCCACCTTGGAAACACCCTTGGGGTTGCAAAATCAAAAATACGACCTGATATTAACAAGCAGTGCCAAAAATTCCACTAAAAGGCTTAATTTCGCTTTATGTATTAACTAAAAGTTTTGTAAATGTTTTTTGCTTCCATATGTTTTTACATTGTAGTATACTATAATATTCAGTCCCAGGGACAGATTCAGAAAATATTTTCGGGTGGGTGCGCAAAACCAATATAGAGACCTTAGAAAAAATGACAACAAAGGTTGATTCAGGGTGGGTGCCCTTGGATTTGCCCTTGTTTAGTCTTAATATTGCTGATACAGTAGTGCGGCCCATGGGCCAACAAGAATAAGCAAAATTGGTCCTCGGACTGAAAAGAAGACAACCATCCTCTTAAGGACTGTGGAACCAAGCTCCGGACTGTAGTGAGAGCAGTGATTTTGTTTCGTGGTCCAAGGACAGTAAAGTCCATGCTGTACTGGGATCTACAGCATCTCAGGAAATCCACACTTGTGAACCAAACTCATGACTAAAGTGAGCAGAGGGTAAATTTACCAGAAAGCAATCTATTTTAGCACCGCTATGAGTCGTTGAGGTTCAAGTATTACATAAGCATATTTGGGGAGGGTTTATTTGGTTGTTTTTTGTTACAGCTTTTTTTTGGGGGAAGAATGCCAAACATAAGTTTGCAAAAATAGGTATTGAAGGAATGTAGTGATTCCATCTATTTGAAATTAATATTTATTAAAGCTTTAAATGTTTAGAATAATCGATTAATACATGCTAAAAGTAAATTAAATCATATGCATAGCTAAAGGAATTTAGTACGCCTTCTTTTGGCTGAGCCTCCGATTAGAGGTACTTTGATGGTAAGTTGAAGACTGACTTGATTTTAGAATTCAGAAAACTATTACACTGCTGCCAAATACAAAAAGTAAAATTTTAATTATACAATATATGTTGCCAGATACGGAAGTCGAAATTATGTATATATAGAAAACATCACATAAAAGGAAACAACTTGGCATTTAGCCAATTTTAGAAATTAGACCTAAGTTTTCTTTCCTTGCGTTTCTAAGTGGCAGCCTGCAAAGTGAATATGGTGTTTCTACTGTGGGGGGCGCACAAGTTATCAGTGGAGAACTATAATGGAATTTTCCGTGTGGCAGACAAATGGATTATACTCATACACCACTGTATGAAATGAGTGACAATCTAACTGAACCAAGTGACAATCACAAATGTGCAAGCATACACAGGGTCCATTCAGGGATATAGCAATTAAAAAGTTATGGGGGACTCACGTAGAATTAAAAAAAGATAATGCGATTACCTATTAAAGGAAAAAATGTGCCTCAATATCCAACAGGAGGGGCTTGAGGTCCCCCTCTATGCCACTGGCCCCAAGCGAGTCCAAATAATATATGATAATATACGTAAAGAAGTTCAAAAACAATTTATGTTATGCAATTTATCATTATGCTGTTGACAGAATATCATTCAAACCCGAAGGTCATGAACGAGCGGAACTGGTCACTCCATTAGTGATAGTAAAAATTATGTTTGTTTGTGGTTTTACGGCTCAAGGACTACAATGGTCATGCTGCAATGGAACCTACAGTTTTCCGAGGAATACGAACCTCTTAAGGCCTATGGAACCAAACCTTGGGCTACAGTGAGCAGTGCGATCTTTATGAGATCTTCGAGTATGCAATTTTTGCACGGTTGGGAGTCGAACCTGGATTAACAGCGCACTAAGCAAACATATTACTGCACTGCACTACCGCAGGGTCATTGATAAAAATTAGTTTGGTAATGATAGGTCAGCTAGTTGATTTTTTGGTTGGTTGTATTTTTATAGCGCAAGGACAACAATGGTCATTCTGTGTGTGCAAGATGTTTAAAATAAAAAAAAAAGCCCTAAATGAATGAAACTTACTTTCGACGAATTTTTTCTTCCTCTTCGACAATCATTGGAAGCATTTTTCCATTCAGACCACTTGTACTCGGCACTGCCAGCTAAAAAAAGAATTTTTTTCCTCAGAACATCGTTTCATGTAATCTGGTATAAATTATGCGTACAGATGCATTTTCTTTTCAATAATAATAAACGATTTTATTACCGATTCAGCAGCTTCTGCTTCTTGTTTATGCTTTTTAAACCACAAGTTTTTATATGTATCTAACTTTTTGCCTTTGTACCTAATCTGAAAAATTAAACTTTTTTTTATTGTGTGTATGTGATAACAGTTTGCATCATTATTCAAACTAATGCATTTAATTTTACAATGCTTCCACTAATATGCATGCTCTCGTTATCAATCATGAATGATATTGTTGAATATCACATCAATACGTATAATGATCATTGGATGTGGTTGTAATGATTGTTGGATAAATGTGGTAGTGATGGTTGTTGGATAAATATGATAGTAATGATTATTGCACAAATATGATAGTAATGATTATTGCATAAATGTGATAGTAATGATTGTTGGATAAATATAATAGTAATGATTAGTGCATAAATGTGATAGTAATGATTGTTGGATAAATGTGATAGTAATGATTACTGGATACATACAATGGTAATGATTATTGCATAAACATGATAGTAATGATTATTGGATAAATGTAATGGTAGTGATTGTTGGATAAATGTGACAGTAATGATTGTTGGATTAACATGACAGTAATGATTGTTGGATTAACATGACACTAATGACCATTAGATTAGCATAATTGTCAATGATAATCCAACTAAGAGGATCAGCAACAATCTTACTGGTTGAATAGAATCACCAATTCTCATTAGATTAATGAAATCGTTTGTTACATTAATGCACTTCATGATCATTATATCAATGTAACAATCAACAATAACCAATGAGAGAGAGAAAATATTTATAAAATTTTGGAATCAGCTAAACCTTTTGAATTTAAAAAAAAAAATTACCGAAGACCAGCCACATCCTGATTTTTTGTCGGGATTGAGAAGTTTCTTGCAATGGATAGCCCAAGAACTCGGCGAGGAAAATGTCTTTTGAGATTCTTGGGCGAGTATTTTGCCTCCAGGTAAAAGATCTCCAATAAATTTAGCGCCCTGAAAAATAAATAATGTTGAACTCTTTTGAAAAACGGTAAGTATGCTCCTTAGTATCAACACTAAGGAGCATAGTTTCTGACGCTGAGTAGAGAGTCTCGACACACTTTACACAGAGACATACATCGCTGTCTGCCACTAAGAACCAGAGAGCCTACCCCCAAGTGACCATAATGTGTTAACATTTCATACTACTTTTGGTTGTCTGGTAGCAGTGCCGTATATTGATGGAAAATATTAAATTGATGATGAAATGGTCTAGTTAACGAATTCTCAGACTACAGTGATCAGTTAATCGACAAGAGAGTCAAACGTCAGTTAATGGCATAACTAGGTGAACATTACTACTGCACCACTGATAATGGCCAGGTGAAGTAATTAATGAGTGGTGTTTAATAAAGCCTTCCAAGATTTTTGGAACTCGTAACTCTACTCCAAGTTCCATAAAGCCTTCCATGCATTATGGAACTTGGAGTAGAGTTACGATCATTAACAAGGTTTCGAGTATTCTGTCAATAAAGGACAACCAATTTTTTTTTTTAACTTGGTCAACTATTATAGTTCTTTGATACAATCCAAGGAGTATACACTTGTTTGGCTTTTTTACTGGCTCAATATTGCATAGTGAAACAGATAACTTGACTTAAGATCATCATTGAACCACAATGCACTTACACAGATGCAGTATTGGCTGAAATAAAACCTGGTCTATGTTTAAACACAAATGGTGTACACAAAGAAAAAGTAACTGCTGTTGTAAGTATAATATTACTCATCTTCTTACTGTTTTTATGCAATTAGTGCCATAGCTAGGGAATGGCAAGGAAGACCAATGGCGCAAAAGTAACTGAAATAACTCAGAGAAAATACGTACGTGACTAGGGAGCGCAACTTGGATGGCTCTGCCTAGGAGCAAGATCATCCAGTTACGGTCTTGTATCTAATGCACATGGCCAAAGTTGTGACGTCTCTGTAGTTTTAAAGACATTGTTCAGATAGGTCTCCATTCATATAAGTTTTCTACAACAGTTTAATAGATATTAAATAGTTTGGGCTTTAGTTTTCGTAATTAAGAATTATTTTTCTGGATTACTCTGCACTTTGTTCTTCAACATGTCCATAAAACAACATACCCGCAATAATACAACGAAGCAAATCCCCATTAACTTGAAGATCTGGGTAATCCAATTTACAACAGACTCTTGATTTTACTAAATGACACGGAACCCCCCCCCAAAAAAAGTAGAAATGTTCGTAAAATCGAAAGTTTCTACATGGGATATTTTTCAGGGCCTATATAATATTAAGGACAATGAGGCTTAATAAGGTGATACAAGGTTACGTAGTGACAACAAAAATGAAAATATAGATAAACATACATATACATTATGCTATTCGACATGAATTGACATTGCCATGGTTTTGTAGAAAATTCTCCGCACATCCACACATGGAAAAACATTCAGTTTTGAAAATTATGACGGGGAAGAATTTCTGTGGCACAAATGAAAAACTAATTCTATGGAAGCCATATGGCATGTTCTCGTGATGAGATTTTACGAAGACCGATATTTGCTGGGTTCAATTTGGCTTGCTGCTTGGCATGTTCTGGCTCATTACATAGGCTGAACAATACGCCCAGGTCCATTCCACATCGCCAAGCGGAACGGTATGGTTGTATATTAAGTCAGCCCATAAAATTTTAAATCCTGGTGTCAATGCTTCCTCAAGTCCACAGACAAAATAAGTGATAGGATGTATATTCGGTAATAATGAAAACATGTAACTATGCCAGAGCTTCAATGATATTTTCTTAAGTTTATAATTTAAGTCTTATAAATGCAAGGAAGGCTGACATTACACTGCGTCGGGTACTATAGTTTTTTTGCAAGGAATCCACACCTTTCTTGCCAGAAAAATCCCCTGTGCTACGGATCTGTACGAAACAACGGCAAGTAGTGGGGTCCAAATGGACGGGCCAACAGGAACCCAAATTGACAAAGTTTGTTTATCACATGTTTCTTATTGCAAAACTTGGAATTTAAAAGTTACTGCATAAAGGGCCCCAAATTTTATTCGAGTCCAAGGCCCCCGAATGTGTTAAGACTCTCCTGCTGGACACAAACACTCAATATACATGTTAGAATCAAACCACACATACAATTATACCATCAATATTGTTTTCTAAAGGTTAGTTTCAATCAAGAAGTATACTACCCAACAGATTTTTGTTGCATTTAGGCTAACTTGTACCTAAAAGTTCTAGCTGAATCATAAAAGATGTTTTTAAGTTTACAAGAAATTCTGGTCAGAAACAGCAATGTCATTCAATTATTTTCATACTTTGATTGGATTCTTCATTGCCAGTGCATACAATATACATGATATGCAGCCTCAAAAACAAATTCCTTCCTTTCTGGCCCGTTGATATGTTCATCAAATGGCTTCAATTGCAAACATAGAGTCTGTTACAAATATACATCACCTTTCCAATTCCATTTGGAGCTGTTCGGCAAATTGCTCAGCAGTTTTTCTAGCTGAATTTTGATTAACATCACCTTTCGGCAAAAAGGCAAGCGACAGGTTAATCCCTGATTTCAACGATGTCTTTCCATATGTAGCTGAGGGAAAGATAGTTAACAAGTAACTGTATACAAGTTTTAACTAATCCGGGGTCATTACTGGTGACTATTTTTGTAGCTGGCGAGTGGAAAATCTCTTTTCTACGACATGTGAACGTTTCCTCCTTGACACGGATGAGTATGTTCTTGTCTGGTAAGTATGGTTTGCTGTAAGTTGTCAAGCTCTGACTATATATATACATATATATGCTAATAAAAAAAAGAAATTATCAAAGGTTGTTTTACCAAATAATCGATAGTCAGAACACCTTCACCAGTTGTCAAGATGCCATCGCTAAGCAGCATGTTCAAAGTAACGCCTCGTCCACTCAAAATACTCCGTCTTTTTTGCATTTCCTCGAGCGGATCAAGACTTTCGCCAGGCTCCTCTTCTTCCTCCATCTCATCCCCAGAATGGGCGGCCCCATCGTCCTCCTCCATCAGCTCATCCGATTTGGAAGTACCCGCTACATCTGATGGTAAAAATCAAAATCTTTTACACATTCATAGAGACCAAGCAGATTAAAAACCTATTCGTCATTGTTTCGAAAGCATGGCAAACATCTACAGGTTTCCTAGCAAAGTTGGTTATTTTTACATATATGCCTTTGAACACACACACACATGCCTTCTACTTCTTTTCTTTGAATACACATGGTTCTAAATTTGCTACATAAAAATGTTTTTGAATCAAAACGGCAAAAAATATGTAAAAGCAAAAACATTTTGGATGTGCGTCATACACAGGTTATGGTTTTTCCACGTGTTTTATTTCCTTGCGTGAGGTTATGTTTGTTTGTTTTTTGGTTTTACGGCTCAAAGACTACAGTGGTCATGCTGCGCCGGGACCTACAGTTTTCCGAGGAATCCGAACCTCTTAAGGCCTGGGGAACCAAACCCCGGACTACAGTGAGCAGTGCGATCTTTTATGAGATCTCTGAGTAAGCGTTCTTTTTGCACTGCTGGGAGTCGAACCCGGATTAGCCGCGCAATAGGAGAACGCGTTACCACACTGCGCCACCGCAGGGCCCGTGAGTTTATGACTTTTGATATATCGTAGAATACCGATTATTGGGACCTTTGACTATCATAACTATTCTTGAAAGCAAAAAATAATTGTTATTGCAAACACAATATATGAACTTGAAAGAAGACACATAATTTTGCAATTTAATTGTATAACAAAGAGGAGTGTAGTTGAGGCCTGAATGAACGTGTGAAATGAAAAATATGTGGATTCTACAATTCTGTTAAGAAATTTTTTTTAGAGCAATGACCCTAAAATTTTGAATAAATCAACTAAGAATCGTGGGAATTTAAATGAAATTACAGCTTGGAACACATATCATAAACTGTGTTTGAAAGTAGAAAAAGCCACAATGTGTTGTTTGATATAACGAGGATGAAAATACAGCATTGGAGGAGTTGAGTGGTCAAAAACTTCCCTCCTCTATGATATAGCAATATCTAATCACCCTTACCGTAATCATTCAAATTTGATTGAATTACAAGCAAAAAGTGGAATAAATTTGGGGAAAACTCTGCATTCAAGAGTCTGTTGAATGGCAATAAATCACCTTGCAAATGAATTAAAAAAAATAAAAAAATAAAGGGACGTTAAAGAGAATAAGTATAATAAAAAAATTTTTTTTTAAAGTCAATTCCTTCAATGCGCTGCTCAAATAAAAGGGAAGAAAGGGAAAAATTGCGAAAAGCAATTTTGGCGACATTTGGCTGTAATTGGCGGCAAGCATTAATCGCCAAATACACCAAAGGAAAGCAAAAAAAAAATCATTTAAATTTAATTAATGAATTAATATTTGAAAAAACTGTATTAACATCAAGTGTCATCCACTACAAGTTTAAAAAAATTTATTTGAACTTGATTGGATGGATAGAAAGTATTTTATTAACGATTGAAAATTTGAACAAGATATATAAATAAATAAATAAATAAATAAATAAATAAATAAATATATATATGTATATATAGGGAGAATTATGAGCTAATGGGGGTGAAAAATAGAGGGACGTTAAAGAGAAAAATGAAGTAACATTTTCCGTGATTACCATCTAGTCTACATCCCTTAGTAAGTGTATGGCTTTGTTAGTCTACATTCATACGATGCTAAATTCTGTAGACAACTATATTTGTAGACAACTATATTTTTAGACGATCTCGAACTAGAGAACCAAAAAGCAATAATATTCGACGCATGACTGGTTTGTTTAAAATCAGATGGACTTGATCATTATTGCAGAAAAAACAAAAGAAATTATATTTTTCGTGTGCGAAGGAGTGAGCGTTATGTCGGAAACAAGAGTGGGAGTTGGAAAATCGATACAAAACCAATATCGGTATATTTTGGTTTGGCATTGTCTTAACCATTGTTCAGAACTCTCCGAGTTGTTCCGTTGATGATGCAATAAGAGACCAAAATTCTAGCAACCAGTCATTTATTGAAATACTGCATTCCCTGCATTGTTGATCTCATAAAAGCTGTTGCGAACTTGGAAAAAAATAGCTTCAGAGCTCAGCATTCCGCCTAATAAAACTGGACAAGTGTTTAGTATAAGATGGATTGTCAGTAGTTACAGAATTGTGAGGGCTATCTGGCGTTCTTATCCTGCACTTGCAATGCATTTTTAAAATGCAACACTAGATCTCGAAAGGACCACAGTCCGGAGAAGCAAAATATCATGGATTACTGAATAGATTATGGTCAGAGGAATTTTTGAAGACATTGGCACTTTTTTTATGATGTACTCGAGGAATTATTTATGTTGTCAGAGCAATGATAGGAGAGGGATTATTATTAATTTATCATGAGCTGATAAATTAATACGATGGACAATTTACATCATTAAAGCCTTGAGAGAAAAGTCGAAGTCAAGCTAACTATTGAGAATGGTGAATTTAAAATTATTTCTATTAACTCAAATTCCACATTAACAGAAGTCAACAGGGATGCAATTTTTGACAAGCATAGAAAATTGTTTGGAGCAGAGATGTTTCATGTTTCAATCATCGCACATTAGTAAATCGGAAATTGACAAGAAGAAAAAAACCAATATGGACAATTTCTGGATGATATTAATATTTTAAATCCAGACAATTAGCCAGCAAATATTGATCTTACATTTGGTTGAGAACCAATTTTAAAACTGTGTCGAAAATTTCAGTTATCAGATGAAATGAGCATTTTAAGTAGATTTCACGACTATATTGACAACGGCGGGAAAAGTGTACCTACAAATTTGCAATGTCTATTAAAAACAATGATCATTTTACAGTGTACTGAGGAAGGTGAACGAAGTTTCAGAGCCATGAACTATGGCATACTACCAGCAAGAAATAGACATCAAATTTCAAACATTTTTTCATTTATGTTTATCTAAATGGACCACCGTTATAGGATTGGAATGCTCGAGCCTATGATAAAACATGGTTAAGTTATCACTGTTCTGCAAATGAAATTAAATCAAGGCATGGGAACTCAAAAGCTGAGATTCCTGAAGATGGAAAAAGGAACTACGGTCATTATTTTATGTAAGGTAAATGATAAAATTCATGATAACCCTACATTGCGATGATGTTTTGTATATACACACACATATATGAATATATGGAATTGTAGTTCTTTAACCCCTCCTTATGAACTTTTTGCATATGCCTATTGTAGTGGGGGGGGAATTCCAAGTGGCTTTAAAAGAAAGTCATGTAATGTTAGTGTTAAAAAGAAAATGTGTTTTAATGTCGATGAGGAGGGCTGAGTCACCAAAGCCTCATCCCTTTCCCATGCCACTAGCCACATACTATTTTCAAGAAATGGAACGACCCACAATGAATTTTACCAACACTATTTTGGCTATACTACATGTGTGTCCCCTGTGCGATTTGCCGAAAAGGTGTGGCAACCTCCTTCCCCGATTGCTTCATCACACGCTAGCTTCCCAGTTGCCATGTTTTTTTAAGAAGTAATTATCTATTATACTCTTTTCAGATTTTTTTAACAAAAAAAAAAAACTTCTGTCTTTAAGCTTCTGATCTTTTATGGCTTTTAGAATCATTTCCTCCACTTCCTCTTTGTGACACCGTCTCCACATATACTCTGCGTAGTATGAGTCAAACAGCTTTTCAGCACCGACATTGCGATGCTCCACGTTCCCCTCATACCTCCTCTTCCCCCATACCTTCTGCCAAAATATCTTTTGTGAAGTATGAGTCCAACAGCTAATCAATGCCGATTTGCGAAGTACGAGTCTAACAGCTGATCAACGCCGATTTGCGAAGTACGAGTCCAACTGCTTCTCATCACCGACATTGCAATACTCTACATTCCTCTCATCGCCCCTATTTCCCTCCATGCCTCTAACCTCTTCCTCCTATACCCCCCCCCTCTCCATCCCAAACATACCATCAATTCCAATCTGTTACAAAAATAAATACATTTAAATGGTTGCTCATCCTATTGCTGCAACTCACAAACCACCACCGGTACGAACGGACGCTACGATGCTACACTACAACTACCACACGCATGCGTGCATTTTTAATGCATCACAAAACTTTCCCTCCATTTTAAGAGTATAGCATCAGTTTTGGAGACGAGTTGGCGACAAAACAGGGGATTCATCTGTAGTGTCACCAAAATGTTAATATACCACTGTGGAAAAAAAAGAAGAAAAAAAAAAGATCGATGCAAGGGGTGAGTGGCTAGCAGTGGGATTCACCAAGATTTTTCGTAGACCATATCAACATATATATATTTTTTTTTTGCATAATTTGATGTAATTACATTAACAAAATGGGCCCTGCGGTGGCGCAGTGTGGTAACGCGTTCGCCTAGTACGCCGTTAATCCGGGTTCGACTCCCAACAGTGTACAAAGAACGCTTACTCAGAGATCTCATAAAAAGATCGCACTGCTCACTGTAGTCCGGGGTTTGGTTCCCTAGGCCATAAGAGGTTCGGATTCCTCGGAAAACAGTAGGTCCCGGCGCAGCATGACCATTGTAGTCTTTGAGCCGTAAAACCACAAAACAAACAAACAAACATTAACAAAATGGTGCTCTTTCATTCACTTCTGAGCTTTAAAAAATATCTTGCTTGTGCAAAGAAATTTAAAAAACGGGAGGAGGTAATAAATACAAAATATACTCATTTCGAATTTGGTTTTGCAGCTATAATAATAATAGTGTTTCAATGGGTGGGGGGTAACCCCAGTGGGGCACCCATATGAGTAATTTTGGGAGGAGGCTAAAAAAATCACTTCCTTTAAGGCTGTCAAACATTTTAGTAAAGGCATAAGATACCAAAATATCACAAAAATAATTGACATTGCTTGATATTAGCAATGGGCTGAAAAGTATCTTATTGTAAAATGTAACTAATACTTTTACAAATAAATGCATAATTGTGCAAATCAAATTTTCAAACAAAACA
>QLNU02014176.1:175363064-175374335 GCA_006491805.2 Dysdera silvatica | reverse complement strand
TTTCAGATTTTAAAATATACAAAGTTTGAACTGTTTTGTTTTCTGTTAGTTTATATCAAAACACATAAGATCTTATAAAAATAAAAAGATGCTGATATAGAAAAATACCACGGTTTTGTAAAGGAAATGTAAACAGGTTTTATTACCGGACGATTTGATAAATAATTAAAATTTGTTAACTTCTGAACATTCAGAAAACCTATTGACACAGACATTAAAAAGAGAGAAACCCCCTGGCGATTATATTTTAAACATCGCATAAAAAAAACATCTCGAATAATATCATAAAATAGTGCTAATTTACGTAGAAATTTCGAAATTATTGGGGGAGGGTTCAAGTATTTATTAGATATACAGAATATAATCTACGTAAAATTGCTATTTTAGCTACTGGTTGATCATTGGGGATTCAAGCACCATGGACCCCTATAACCTTATGCCCGTGACCTTACCGTTTTGACGAGTGAAATTTGCGGCGGACCTCATGTATAACAACCTATACACAATTCCCGGAAATTAGACAAAAATCAGACGAAATTTCTCTTCAATACGATACAAATTATACAGACCATACGGCGTTTGAAACGGGGAGAGAACAAGCTTACCCATTACGGAAATTTTTACAGAAGCCGTCAGGGTCTAACGCCCTTCATTTTCACAATAGACAGACATACACCCAAATAAATAATACTTTCCTGTTAGCTCTCCATAGACCCAAGCTAGACCACTTTTTTAGTTTTAAATCCCAGTTTGATTTCACGAGTATATGCCTACCAGGAGGGATCTTTACCTTTGGCGGCTGCTCCATTTGCCACTAGGTGCCGCGACCATCGAATCGGTAAATATTTTGTGTCGATATCTATGGTTAAAGTGAAGTCCGGTATAAGGTTTGAAATGGAGGAAACACACAGATTCAATGGTTTTATTGCCAAAAAAAAAAAACCCCAAAAAAAACCCACTATAATATTTTTTATTTATTTTTCTTAACGTCTATGATATTTGTGAACCCATAGAATCTGCGTTACCCAGTTTTTTTACGTAGTTTTTAGGGTGAGAAAGAGAGATAGAACTCTCCTTTTTCTTTTTCATTTTTAAATTTTTTTTTAAAAACTTCGCTATTTCAGTAAAAGTTGGTTTTAGATTAACGGATATGTGGTATGTAGAATTTAATGAACATATTTGGTTACATTTAAACGGTCTCGCACCAATGGGAACGGGTGGGATTCCCCAAATTCTTTTAGTTAGATTAATTTTCTAAAGTTTAAAACCTATCTAAAACATGTATTTTATTAAACGAATAGAATAGCTTCACTAGCAAAAATGTGTAAGTAATTAGTAATTACTACAAAAATTTTTGTTGAGAATAGGCAAGGAGAGAATTCCCTGAAACAGAATGATGATGATGTTCTCGGATACAATAAAAAAGATGGCTGCCATGGGACGTACAGTCGGCGCTGTATTCACTGAAACAGTAAACAGATTTAATTTATGTCCTGAGAATAAGAAGAGTCTTATAGTTAATGTGAGAAGAAATTCTAAAACCTCAATTACATTGGGCGAGTTTTCACACTATTCACTGACTCGTAAACTAGTCAGCGTGTGAGCGAGTTGCAACTCACTCAGCTAGTCTCGATTACACACAGTTTGTAAAACTAGCTCATTCGTTCAGTAAAAATGCGTAGCAGAGGTGCTCGGTAGACGACTACTAACAGTGATTTTTCTAAACTAGCTTTCATCTCCCCCCCCCCATATTTGTGGGAAAATAGGGGGGGGAGAATTGAAGAGTAGCCGCCGAAAGCTGCATCGTAATCCCAGTTTGAACTCAGTTCACCTCTTTCTAGGTTTGTTTCAATTAACCAAATTCGAAAAAAACCAGGCGAGTAGCTTGTAAAGTAGCCCACTCTTCAACTTCACTAGCACTAGCCGAGCGCGAAACGAGTTAACTGGATACCTTTATTGCACTGAGCGAGTTTAGCAGCAGTGAGTAAATTTACCAGTAAGGAGCGCGTAAACTCACCCAATGTAATTGAGGTTAAATTAAGTAAGGTAAGCATGTGTATGTTTGCGAGGCTGAAAAGATGTTATTTCTAGGAATATTCTCCATATATTGCTAGTAAAATAGTACTTAGTAGTTACTATCTTTGGACAGGCAACCAGTCCTTATGTTATATTTGAAATTGAGTAAAACATACGTACTGATTTATTTACGACGCAGTGGAAGTTTGCCAGTCTTGGCGAAAAGGTCTTTCTCAGAATGTGGTTAAGGGTCGTACGCACTTCGGTGGTTTCAATTAAATATGTCCGTTTCTGCAGTTTGTAAACATTATATAACAGGGATTTCCAACTGCCGACCCGCGGTGCCTGTTTTTGTGGCCCGCGGGAAAAGCCTTCTGGGAAAATAATTTGCAGCATCAAATTAGATGCTCTTATTTAAGGAAAAAAATTTGTGAAAATCCATATTGGTTTCAAATTCTGTTCATTCGCGAATGGATTTGATTTCCTCGGTTTCCATGAAAATCAGTGCGTCCACTTGTATTCTATTTCACCTTCCCCTCCTCCGTCTCTTTTTACGTCCGTGAACTCGTCTGTTGACTCGTTTAACCAGTTTTCTCTTACCCCTGCTGATCCAAGTGAATTCTACCGTGCTGATAGCTGACCTTTCTTTTCATTCAGCTCAATATTGTCAAGGCAGGTGTCTGTCTTTTGTGGCCAAGAGTTTACAAGCGTTATTTTTAGTACGAAATAGGGTTTTCTTAAAACACGTTACTGTGTGTCTGTTTTCTGATTATTCATTTTATACTAAATATTAGAATGAGTGGAATGTCAAAGAAACGCATCATGTAATCAACAAATCATGTAAGGTGGCTGAGTGCAGGAAAGTGTCTCGAGAGATTCTTTGGGATAAAGAAAGAAATCCCTACAATCCTGAACAATTTCTTTTCAACGGACACTACGGAACTGGAAGAAGCACTCCAAAATGTAAATTTCTTAAAAGAATTGATTTTCCTTGCCGACATCACCACTCATCTTAATGAACCGAATCTAAATTTTTAGGGAAGAAACCAGCTTATGTCGGATTTAATGGGAAACGTAGATGGGTTTCGAAATAAATTAAGGGTATTCAAACTTTCTTTGAACAGAAATGATTTGGCCCATTTTTCAAGCTGTCAGAAGTTAGCTGAAACACTTGAAGATAATGAGACTCTTTTTTTTTTTTAATTTGGTGAAAATATCCAAGAAACCATAGAGGAATTTGACATCAGATTTAAAGATTTTTAATTATTAAAAAGTAGCATGCTGCTGTTTTGTAATTCTCTTCGAGTTAACATTGAAGATCAACCAACTCATCTTCAACTTGAATTATATGACCTAGAAGCGGATACATTTTTGCCAACGAGGAAAGAAAAGGGAGCAGATTTCTTTAAATTATTACCAAAAGAAAGATTTCTAAACCTGCGAGGTTTTGGCCGGAAAATTATATACATATTCGGGAGTAGATGCATGTGCGAGAGTATATTTTCTGCATTGAAATTTATCAAGAACCACAATAGAAGCCGCCTCACAAATTCTTCTCTACTTCATCTCCTGAGATTCTCAACAACAGAGCTTGAGGTGGACATCCGTTCTTTAGTGGATGCAGCCGACCGACCTCAATTTTTTCACTAAACATGTGTGCTTTTACGTAAGTTTTTTCCCTTTTGCAATGTTTAAGGTTTCATGTAAAATTTAAAATATCTGTATGCTTGATATCAAAGTAAATTTTTTTTATTCTGGAAATTTTTTTACTATGCAATTAAAAGTGTTAAAATGCCCACTTCTTATTTGATTCGCAATTCAATACTTGTTTTTGTTTCATATAACTTGATGAAAGTTGGTCAATTATGATCAAGGTCTTAGCTGGAAGGGAGGGAAGGTTGGAGGTTCATCCCCCGAAATTTCCCCAAATTTCATAGTACATATCATATATATGATTTATATTATAAATTTTATAATATAAATACATGTATAGGACATGAATGTAATGAATATAAATTTTATATTCATTACGATGCCTAAAATTTGCGATTTTGAAAATTTTCATATTGAACCCCCTCCCCCGCAAAAAATGTCCTGTATATGGCCCTGATTACGTTTCAGCCCGCCAATAGACAGGTGGTTTCGATTGAGGGCCTCGGGCACTTGTAAGTTGGAAACCCCTGTTATATAAATATTGAATATTTGACCAAATAGTATCTCGAAATGATAATGGATTTATGGGTAATCTCTAGAGATCGAGATAGAGAAATTTTGAATCTGGACATGCGAAAGGGGAAAAAATGTGTTGCAGTTGAAGAGTTAAATGAGAAAGGGCGGGAAATCTCGTCTTATTCAAAACTGTGTAGGTATTCAAACCACTCTCACTGATGGTAATACATCTGATGGCAATGGTATTGAATTGGGTAAAAAATAGAAATATTCACAAGAATAATGCCTGACAACTACGACATGCTTGAGGCTTTAAAGTACACGATTAAAAACAATTTAATGAAATTCATCTAAACGCCTTGATTGTAGTGTACATTCTCTTTCAGTGATATCAATTCCTGTAACATTGGCCAAAAGGAGATTTTTTCGACTGAAACCAATGAAAATTATTTTTTGACCAATATTGTGGTAAAAAACGTTGTTTTCCTTAAAAATTAAATAGGGTGGTTTTTTAATACCGATAGAACTTGAAAATGGAAAAAGTGAAACAAAAAATGCAATTTTAATAAAAATTTTGCACTTATACGAAAGATCAATATGTGACATTGATATTTGAAAATTATTTGGGGCATATGGCTACCACGGCTATTCTTGACAAAGCGCATTCTGGAAGTTCAATTTTCGGCTACTTTCGTCAACACTGCTGGCAGTATGTCATGAATAACGCGGATATTGTTGTCTTACAAAGCGTCAACTGTTGCTGCTTTATCAGCATAAACCATTGACTTCACGTAACCCCACAGAAAATAATCCATCGGTGTCAAATCGCACCACCTAGGAAGCCAATTGACAGGTCCATTTCTGGAAATCAACTTACCGCCAAACTTGACTTTCAATACGTCAATGGTTGTGGTCGCCGTATGACACGTAGCACCATCCTGGTGAAACCACATTTCGCCCTGATCTATGTCATGCAGATTTGCAAACAATAAATCACTGATCATGGTGCAGTAACGATCACCATTGACCATACCGTGAGCTCCTTTCTCATTTTTGGAGAATTGTGATCAGATGATACCATCAGCGTGCAAACCGCACCAAACGGTACATTTTTTTTAATATAAGGGAGTCTGTAGGGTCGCTTGTGGATTGTTCTCACTCCATATGCGACAATTTCGCTTATTAACAAACCCGTTAAGCCAAAAAATGAGCCACATCGCTGAACACAATTTTGCGATAAAACAACGGATCAGTTTCCAAATGCTCCAGAGCCCAATCGGCGAAAGCACGGCGCACAAGATCTTGTGGCTTTAGTTCCTGCACCAGCTGGATCTTATATGGGTGTAGGCCAAGATCTTTGCGCAAAATTTTCCACGTAGTGGACGGACAAAGCCTCCGACCAACGACGAATCCATAAATTTAGATCATGTTCAACACCTTAGTTTACGGCGTCGATATTCTCTTCAATACGCACATTCCTTTGACGTGTTGGTGTCTTTGCATCATCTAGGGAATATGTCGCTTTAAATCTATCCACAGTTCGACGGATGGCTTGCTCAGATGGACGGTTATATGCACCATAAAAATCACGAAATCGTCTATAAGTTGCGCGAATGGACGACTGATTTTCAAAGTAAATTCGAATAATTTGGTACCGGTGTTGAAACGTAAAACGTTCCATATTATTTTGCCGAACTATACTAACTACAAATGTGAAAGAGAACGTGCAAATAAACAGCTTATTTGAGAGCTGTCGCCAATGAAAGTTCTATCACAACTAAAACAACCCTCTTTATTCGCCGAAAATGGCATTGCCATTGACCTCAGTTTCTTAAACTGTTTGATGAGTTTAATGATAAAAAATCTAGAAAAGTTCCATTTTTGTAAGAAGAAATGATTATACAGGTAAGATTATTAATGTTAATTAAACCTTGCGCTATTACTTTTGTTATGTATTTTTGAATTTCGAAATAACTGCAGTGAATGCAGAAAAAATATGTAAACAGCATAACGAAAAGGACTTTGAATATATATTACTTATTCCGTTATTACAACTTAAGCGTAGTTGATTCGAAGGTCTCTTTAAGACACTGATCCCATCTCATCTATTACTCCATAGACCGTAAATTAATAATGGTTTTTGAGGTGTGAATTTTTCTTATTAGATTAAAAACGCCAAAGTATGTTTGCGAAAATAAGCCTATCTTGAAATTGAACATTAGTGTAATCGAACTTGGTTACTCCGAAGATGAAAGTAACCTAAACGTAGTTCGAACGATCCAAGAAAATGCGAATTAACCAAGTTCTAATACAGGTGCTAAAAGTAACACCAAATGTAGACCCAGTAAAAAAAAAATATATTTTATTCAAAGATGCTCATGTGCCATAACATATTTAAAGTGTTTGTAAAAATGCTAGAAATGTTTGTTTTTTAAAGTGTACTTGTTTAAACCTTTGTAAACTCTATGTTGTTGAGCGCATTGAAAATAGCACGGTTTCTCTCAAGACGATTCGTTGGAAACGGAGTTCAAGTCCAGTATATGCTCCCTGGCCTGCGTAAATATGGCAGTCTGCTATTCTAGTCCTGTTTATTCTCCTACATGAATTAATCATACAGTATTTCTGCCCTATTATAACTAGCATCTGCAATACCTTTTAGTCCATTCGGAGACGTCGGGCTCAACCGGTTTTTGGAGCCCTTTTTACATATGCATATTTTCAGATTTTTTGCAATGTATAAAATTTATTTTAATATATAATAAGCAACTCTTGGGGCCCCTATTTATGTCTGGGCCCGGATCCATCCATTAAGATAGCTTCGAACATCTTCCAAGTTTTTGACACACCTAAGCTCCCCGCAAACCCACAGGTTCTGTATTTACATAATACTCACAAGCTTTACCATGTTTGGCGCAGTATAGCCCAGATGCTCTTGCGCCATAAAAAAGCCAAACAATCAATCAATCAATCAATACTCATAAGCAATAACAACGTTGTATCTTACGTCTCTTAATTTTTCCTTCCGGAAAAACCAGTGACTGACATTGTCATACTAGGTGTGTGGGGGGGGGGGGTTTAGCCCCTGCTAAAAGGTTTTAGCCCTCCCTAGAAAATCAAACATTACTAATAAATGCCGTGCGCTAAGCATTGGGTTGGGAATATAGCTCCCCACTGAACTAAACTATGGCCCTCCCTAGAATTTAAGGATAGTTAAGCCAATGGTGGGGGAGAATATTTTTCTGTCGTACGTTTGAAGAAAGGCAAACTTCGAATTTACCAAAAAATAATTCGATTTACGGCTAGATTGTTTTTACATTAAACAGAAAATTCAACATATTGTTGGAAAAGTTCACATCAAATACGTTTGAAGTATTCAAGTTCAACTATATATTATATATATAAATATAGTACTATATATGTATATAAGTATAGTGCTATATATATATATAAAGTATACTTCAACTACGTGTATACAATTATAGACAATTTTTATTGATTACATATAGTATGACCAGTATTTAATTATATTTTGCTTGCTTTCTTTTTTCAATTTGCTTCCGTCCTGGTCTCTTCTGCCCACCCTCATCAAAAACATTGGGAAAAGCTTTCAAAGGTAAGAGCTGCAATATACCCTGCCTTGCGCCTCGCAAATTCTTAGGTCGAATCCAACTCGATGAGTCGCAGAAAGACCTTTGTTGACCTTGCGCCATAAAAAATATAACCAACCATATTAGCTCGAACTTAATTAAAATTAGTAAATTTTAATTAAGAAGCAAATTAATAAAAATATTGATCATTGGAAATGAATTCCGCGGATTAGAAGCGTTCAAAACCTTTTTAATTTTTCAGTTGAATTTGATATTTTATTAGTTAAAAAATTGTGAATGCTTTATTTTGTCTTTCAAAGAACTCTTAACTCTTGTGGAGGATTGGTGCAGTATAGCCCAGATGCTCTTGCGCCATAAAAAAGCCAAACAATCAATCTTGTGGAGGAGTTACACTAATTAACAATAACGTAAACAGAATGAGGTCTCACCTTGTTTTGCGCAGGATACTCCCGTACTTGCGCCGGATACTCCCGTACTTGCGCCATAAAGATACAACCGATCATAAGAGCTTCATGGCTATCTCAAGAATCATATATAACGTTAATTATATGAATGGTGAAGTCCCTTCTCTATTATCTGTTGATTAGTAAAGAATTTGGTTGTTCTGGTCAGGGGCGCGCTGGGTCCTCACAAAGGGCGCGAGTCCTTGCCTATTCGGGGGCGCGAATGCTATCGCGCTTGAGGGCTCACAGGCCCGGGGGGTCGGCGGCCTAGTTCGCCCCTGATATTGGTCATAGAATACAGTTGACCCTTGATTTTACGAATTCATAAGGACACCCTCACCCGAAAAAAAAAGTTCGTAAAATCAAAAGTTACTAACCAGGAATTAACATTTCTTATGTGAAATACTTTTCGGAACTAATGTAAGTTGGCGAAAATGTATAATTCATAAATTGGAAATTCGTAAAAATGTGAGTATTATGCAAAATAATATTCGTTAACTAAAGGGTGTTCCTCACGTGTCTCAAAGGAGGTTGCGGGCGAATGGATTATTAATATAAATTCTGGTTCTCCATCTTGGTTCAAACTAAGATTGTACTTTGGCTCATGGGCTGGAAACGAACCAACGACCTCTTGGTTACCGTTATGTTACTATTACACTTCTTCCTCTTTTCTTTTTTTCCCCTTTTCTTTCTTTCTTTTTTTTTTTCGTGAAAGTGCGAGACTTTCCCTCCAGAATTTAAAATTTTTTCCCACGATAAAAGTACTGCCGTACGCATGACTTCCAGCAGTAGCTGTCCTGGACGTGGCGGATCCCTAATATTTTAGAAAGGGGCCCTTATCTGGGAGTATGAAATAGGCCCCGGAGAAAAGAGGATTTGGGCCCCCCCCACTTCGGAAAAAATTTGAAAAATGAATTTTTTAAAACAAGGTTTTTAAGCCATTTGATGGGAGATGGTAAATAGTTTTGTCTTCTTCTGATCCGTTGTTAATAACAATAATCTTAATTTGATAAAAGTATAACAAATGAATTGTAAGAACAATAAAGATCATTTTAGCGTTATTGAAATTCGAATAAATTACGTTTACGTTTTATAATGAATAGGGGTCTACAATGTAATGACAAACATTTTACATTGCAAGTGCATCGATAATGAAAGACCTGGCGCGGTGCCCGGGTTGCCCACCTCTGGAGCCGCCCCTGACTTCCGGATAGGACAATGTAATCCTACTATATAATGTTTATTTAGTAACGTACGAGTTACTTGTACTGTATTACTGATTCGATGATTTTTTTTATGTGTTACATTCCTTCGCCCTATTTTTTTTTTCATTTTCCGCGAAATTCGAGATTTTTCCCGCGACTTTTGCATTTTTTCCCGCGAAAAAAGATACTGCTATAACTATAAAACACCAATTAACTGTAATTATAGCTGTAACGAGTTTTTGAAATTTTTTTTTTAAAAAAAAAAGCAAGCTTAGTTCTGCAGTATTCTTAGTATTCTTAGGAATATGAAATATGTAATGTAAATTTAGAATTAATAAATAATAAATGTAATAATGTAAATTTAGAATTAATATTATGACGTACTACAGCCTTAGCTATCCTAGGGCCAGGGGTGAAATTATCCCCCCATCCCTGGAAAATATTTGGTTTAATTTTTTTAAATAAATTATTGTAGAATTTTATTTCATTTTGTATTCCACGAAATCGAATATGACAATGAAAAATTTTTCTGTGTCGTTAAAAATATATTCAAAATAGAAGACTATGATAGACCTTGTGTACATCATGTCTTTCAGAAGTTCGAGTCTTTATCTACTTTAGAATAAGGATAAAGGAAACTATACATTTTAGTAAACCTTTTAAGTTTTCAATGCAAATTTACATTAAGAAATTTATTCACTGATGTCAAATATATTAGTCTGCTTAGGTTTTAGTATTATTAATATATTAATAAAATACATCACGAAACATTAACGAATTTTATGCCCCCTCCTGTAGATTTTTGAGCTCTAACAAGCGTCTAACTACGTGTCATTACGCAGAATAAATGAAAGCAAGTCCAACATTTTAGGTGTATAACTCATTCAATAAAGTCAATGCATTCTTCGTTCGCGAAAAGAAGTCTGATGGAACAGTTAGAAATAACAGGAGGTGACGTCACAAACAGGCTAGTTTATTACTGCAGAGGAGGCCGACTCCAATTTCAGAACTTGTTTTTAGTGAACGTTTGTCGGCGCCAAAATCAAGTTCTGAAATTGGAGTCCTCCTCTACTGTAATGGGATAGGCCGTTTGTAACGTCACCTCCCGTTATTTCTAACTATTCCATCGGACTTCTTTTCGTGAACGAACACTACGTTTCAGACGGAACTTGGGCATCCCTCGTCAGGATTATATATGCCGCATACGAGTGAGGATGCCCTGCTGCCAAAAACAAAAAACAAAAAAAATGTCGGCTCCCTTAATTTAATCCTTGTCGCAACTTAATCTCCCTTAAATTCACGAGTGAAAGTTGGCAACCCTAGTTGGGACAGTGCCGTCCGTCCGTTCTGTTCCACGTCTTTACCTATGGACGTCTGCATTCGAATTGGCGGATGCTTTTAGTAAGATTTTTACTGTGAAAATATATTTACAGCAATTGGTTTTCTGAACTCCCCATTTGTTTTGTAGTTCTTGCCTCGCCTTTTAGACTCCAAAAGGCGATATATTTACGATTTTATTATTGTTTATTTACCCTCTACCTTCGAGTTGAAACAGATAATTTATTACATTTGACTAAACTATCATATATAACATATATAAAGGTTATGGCGAGAAATATATGCATATTTCCATTTTTATTGAGTATAACTCAAGACAATTTGTTTACCGCAGGCGGTTAAAAGAGGAAACACTAAACGTAAAAGTGCAATTAGGGCATGTAATAGGATTAGTTGCCAGTTTGGTAGTTAACGATAGGAATAACGTGCATTTCAGCCCAATTTCCACGTCGAAATAGCTAAAGACATTTCGAAATACTAATACAGTAAAAC
>QLNU02014176.1:175347627-175362964 GCA_006491805.2 Dysdera silvatica | reverse complement strand
TATTGATTTAGGGGTAGCGCTTTCGTCAATTGCGTCGCTAACCCGGTTTTGATTCCAATGGTAATAGAGAAATGCCTCTCGTTTTTTCTTCCCATCGGGGGCCTTGGTTTCTTAAGCAAGAGCAGTGTGGAATTCTCGGCAAAAGTATAGCTCCCCAAGTAATATAGGAGTAGGCAGAAATTTTATACGGGGGGGGGGGTATAGGCTCAATGAGGGGGTTACAGAGCTACAACTCATATATTCCTATGTTAAATATACAAAATTTCATTGCAATGGGGGGTTACGACCCCCAAAACCATTCCTGGCTACGCCTATGCCATGAACATAACATAAGCCGTCCTTACACTATAAAACACTAGCAAATAAAGAAAATTCAATAGTGTTTTTTCCGTGTTCCAGAACACCGCACTGGCATTGCACGCGAGTGTTGGTGGGAGGGTTCGTAAATCCTCATTGTGATGAAATTTTGTATATATATGTATAAATATGGGGATTTGCAGCTCTGTAACCCTCCCTTACGAAACGTCTATGAGGACAACGAAGTCCCTGGTTCGGTTCTCTTTGTCGTACAAGTTTTTGTTTTTTTTTCAATATTCATCCATTTTCCAAGACTTAAACTGAATTAGGTAGGCTATAATTCTCTGAATGTGATGCATATGGTTTCGCATTTTTAAGATGAATATATCATTTTTAAATTCATTCATACGAATACTCAAAATTCACGACTAAAGCACTAATTTTCCCATAAAAACTTTAAGAAAAATTCTGCACTTCACCTGCAAATGTTAAGAAATAAGGCATTTTTAGGCACAATATTCGCATATTTTAACGTTTTTAAGACGAATATTTCATTTTTAAATCAATTTTATAAAATACTTTAATTTCGCCATCTTAATTCACGATCATTAAACTTCTCCTACGACCTTAAAAATCTCTCAACTATCAACGTTAAAAATAAAAGCATTTTTTTCTATAACACAGAAATACTTAAATCGAATTTTGAACTGAAGAAAAGTTATTGTTAAACTGGGTAAAAACTTTCCTAATAACTTTCGTATCCAGTTCTCCCTACTAAGAAATTCCACTTCAAACCTCTGTTTTATAAGCAACTTGCATAAATTCAAGCAACTTGCATAAATTCAAGCAACTTGCATAAATTCAAGTACGTTTTTCCACAGCCTACACACACATGAAAATTTTTCTTTTGTAAATAGTTTATTTCTGACGAAACTTGAGACGAAGAAGGGGCTTTCTTTATTGAGGGATATTAAAGAGGAACTTCTAAAGAATCAAGATAAGCAATTAGTTAACATTTTAAGCGTAGCAAAGTATGCGTATATAATACTTTACTATGCTTATAACGTTACTTTGATTTAATTTGCGTAGTGCTATGTCTAATTATAGAGCACGATGTTGGCTGCGCTTATTGCTATACGATGTAAACAGTCTTTTCTCAAATTTGAGCTGGACTAATGACCTTTGTCCGCTTTGATTAATGGACTTGTAGGCCCAAACGTGCTTGGAACTAACGTTTTAATATATTGCCAGAACCCTTAAAGTAAATATTGCGTTGCAATTTTATTACTTTTAGCAGTTGTGCAGCATGAAAACAAAGAAAAAAGGTAGTCTGTTTTCTTTCGTTGGCAGTGGGACACGAAATATATGATGCAAAATTTCTTTCAGGAAGTAAAATAAAAACAAAAAAGAGAATTTTTGAAAGAGAAATGGGGGAAGGGAGGGAAAGGGTGGGGAGTTGAAACAAAAAAATTAAATGCAAGGGATCTAATGCGTTTTTAATCGATAATTTTTCAAGAAGTTTTTCCATCGGAATATTTTTCCTAATCGATTAGCCTCGAACTCAAGGCTCTCTGATGTTTCACTTTCGGGTCGAGAGTATCCATCATGAAACAAGGGCTCGTATAGTGATGGGTACTTTTCTTTTTTAATTTTCATTTCTGTAGGGACTTTGTTTTTGAACTGTAGGGTATTACCCAGTTTTATTATAAAAGCTATTTGGATATGGCGGTTTTTGGCAGCATATTTATTTAGTTTTGGCGCTACTCAAATTACAAATTTTACCGCCTAAATTTAGCACTTTATTTTTTAATATGGGGCAAATCCGGGTTACATGCCACATGCGATATAGATTGCTCACCCCCTAGTTCTGAAACAGGCTGTGGGGTGACACTGCAAAAAATACCAAATGTGCGCCATTTAGTATTTGAAGCGTGTTTGGTAAAAACATCGTGTTCCTGTGCCTTTTTGTTTTTAAATTAACAAATATATAAGGTGAGTTATAGAGTTTATTATGAAATATTTTCGTGTGCTATCCTATTTTGTATGTTACAGCTAAGACTTTAACGATGTCAGTGGATTCCCTGTTTGAGCGAAGCATAGTCTTATTGTTAGTATAGAGCGCTTTTTATTGTTACTTCGTCATATTTGAATTCAAGATCAGGAAGGCGTGGGGTGTGGCATCTGTACCGTACAAATTGATATAGTATTCTCTGACATTTTAAATGACCATGCTGACCATACGCACGTTTTTAAATTTTTAAAAAGTACTGGTTTTTACTACAGTCTTTGATTTTACCATGTTTGGCGCAGTATAGCCCAGATGCTCTTGCGCCATAAAAAATTCAAACAAATTTACTATGCATGCCGCAGTTAAAATCAGGGACATATGCCGCGCCTATTCTTTCGGATGTTAATTTTAATTTTTAGAATTTTTCGCTATTTTGCACCAAATGCCGTTAAATATAATCGCAAATCCTAGTCAAATGTCTCCAATTTAATTATAATTTTCTTTTCTTACAAATACATAAAAATATCATCAAAGTTTTCAAAAAATCCGCCAAATTCATAAAAAAGCTCTCCAAATTTCTTTTTTTTTTCGTCATTATTGAGAATGGAACCATCGCATAAACATGCACTTGAGTCGAAAGCCTGAAAAGAATATTACAATTCCATCGAAACATTTGCATGCAATATCTCCAAAACAAAATAAAAGGAAAGGCAAAGAAGAAATAGGCACTTAACCACTGTCTTAACCACTTGTCTTAACCATTGCAGAAAACAGAAGACCGTTAAAAGAAAGATTGTAGAAGAAAGTTGGAAAAGAAAGAAATAGAAATAACGAAAGAAGATGGTCAGATATGAATCAAATAGTCATAGTACTAGTTCTGAAACTGACGATGTCTCTGGGTTTGATTTCATTTCAATAGCGAAAGCCAGAGGTAGTCCTAATGAGATGCGTAAAAGAAAGTGAAGCTGGGTCATCACAAACTTTGGATGTGAATACATGCAATGAATATGAAGAAAATTATTATCACACAACTGAAGATGCGAATGGTTACGGTGTGCTATATGTAAGTAAGCGATGGTTTCACGCAGAATGTACGATTTTCGATGAGTTTTGTGCCGACTGTGGGAGAGAGAATAGATTAAAAAATTAGTCCAGCCTATTTGAAAAAAAAAGTAATTCATTTATGTCATTATTTTGTCCATGTTTGTTCCGATTCTGAAAATGAGTGCAAAATAAAAACAGCAGATGTTTTTTGAATTTATTCAATTTTTATGTTTTATAAAATCGCAATTTCAGTTATTCTATTTTTTCATAACATAGTTTTTGAAGAAACGCATTTGATACGTCATAAATTCATTTACTATACGAAGCGCGGCAAGCCTCATGGTGCGGCGTAACACCCGACACAATTGGGAGAGATGCCGCAACGAAGGGTGTTAAAAAATAAATTATAGCGGCTTATTGAATTTTTTGTAGATTATTTTTTTCTAATATATATGCTTCTTAAAAGTGTATCGATTATTATGACTAAGTAAATTTCATGTTTGTGCGCCATGGGTCTCAGAATATCGATTTTAAAAAAAGTGAGGCATGTAACCCGGATTTACCCTGTAGTAGTATTTAATTACATTATTTTGATTGATGTTCTTACGTTGTGTATTTGACGGCATTGGTACGAGACGAGCGGAGTCAAGTACTCAAGTTTACTTTCTAAGCGAATGGTTCATCCAGGCATTACGTCTATACTCGCGGCAAAGCTAACCTGATACACTGATAAGGCACAGAGCAGTACGATTTCGCCAGTGCAATATAGTTCGCCCTTTCTTACGTTAACAGAGTTAATAGAAGATACATTTTGTACATAAAACATTAACATACTGCTCAAATACATAAAACATAGGCATATTTGTGTAATTAAAATCTGGTATTCATTAAATTTAGGAAAAAGACTCATTATAGCAAGCGCTGACGTCATTTAAGTAACTGACCACTCAGAGGACTTCGTTCGCTTGGCGGGAAATTTGGCGCGTGGAATTTTGGCAACCGCGTTTTTCTGCATTCCAAATTAGGCGATAAATAGCCTAATAATGTTGAGGGCTATCTCATTTTTCGCCAATTTGGGAATGAATACTTGTTGCACGGGCGTGAATAGGTCACCGTAGCCTTAACAGTGTACCAGGTTAGCTTTGCCGCGAGTCTAGGAACGTTTTGACAGTTTTACATATGTTTAGAATTGCAGCGTGGGGTAATAGATTTTACTCAAGCTGATACTGAACGTCGGCCGATGGTCTACTGCTCCGTATCCCGTGGATTGATTCCTTAAGCAAAGAGGGTTCAGATCTTTCAGGCAACTGTCGGTCTTGGCGCAGTATGGCCTTAGCTGCCATTGTATTGTAAAACACAAACTATAACCAGATCTAATCTTTTTAGGTTATACATGCCATTGAATTATAATAATCAATGTTTTAGAAAACATAATTTTTTATATTATTTGCAGTTTTCTATTTATAAACTAAAATTATACAATTTATAGGATAATACCTTCGAAAGGCGGCCATTTTCCGCAAATAAACCTGGACCGCAATACAGAGGTGGCCGTGGGAAAGAGGGCAATGTAAGAGAGTCTGGTGATGCTTAAATTACTGCTATTTTAAACTGAAGAGGGTTCTGCGTCGTGCAGAATGGTAACCAGACTTCGGGAGTAATTACAATCGGTTTATATGATTACGATTACAATTACCTAAGTATCAAAATTTGGATCATTATTTTGACTACGATTACAGGCAATTTTCATTTTTCGATTACGATTATGAATATACACAAAAAAGCATGATTACAATTACGATTACAGATTATAATCACGATTACTTGCGTACAATCAGAAATAATCAGTTTGATTACGATTACAATCATAGCGATCATGATTACGATTACTTAAGTATTAAAGTTTAGATTACGATTTTGATTACGATTGCAGTCAATTTTCATTTTTCGATTCTGACTAGGATTATGCATACACATAGAAAACATGATTGCAATTACAGATTTTAATCACGATTACCTGCGCGCAATCAGAAATAATCAGTTCGATTACGATTATAATCACAGCGATTATGATTATAATCATAGCGATTATGATTACCCAAGACTTTCAAAAGATGATTATATTGCAGATTACAGCTACTTCAAAACATTCGATTACGCTTACAGATGTGATTACGCGAAAATGTAATCGATTATAATCACTTGATTATGATTACTTGGAGTCTGGTAGTAGCGCCTGTACCAAGCGTGCCGTAACCCCGGGTTTTACTAAACGGTGCCAAAAAATAGAAGAACGCGTACGGACTAGCTGCACACTGTCGTCTCGGGGTTGGTTCCCTAGGCTTTAAGAGGTTTCTCTGAAAACTGTAGCTTCCGGCGCAGCACGACCCTTGTTGTCCTTGCGCCTTAAAACCAAAAACACTGATTTAACATGTCGGAAACACTTTCTGAAGGTAACTGACTTTGAAGAAGCTTTATTGAATATGTAAGAAGCTTTACTGAATAGATAAGAAGCTTTACTGAATTTTTAATTTTGTTTTATGTTTAAATTTCTTTTAATTTTTTGACATACCCCTTCCCCCCATGAAAAATCCTTGCATAAAGAACCCCGGTTTACGACGAATAGCGTGCACAGGGTGTCATCCAGAATATTTGCAGGGGGTGTCAAATTTACCTTCAAAATTTTAATTTTTTTTATAAAATGTACTTACAAAGAAAAAAAACACGAAATGAAGTAACAATGAAATAATTCGTCCATATTTATATAAAAAAGTTCATTCTTTTATTCAGAGGAAAACAAAATTCAAGCATTTCTTCTTGGATATTTAACCCATTCACACACAGTTGATAATTTTTGAGGTGGCAGGATTTTACTTTATATGATACCTTCTCCCTCCTTATATCCCTATCCGTATTTTTCTTTGAAAAATTGCTACATGTAAAAGATTACTGCAATTTACATATGCAGAAAAAGTATAGAAACGTAATTTGCGCAATGTTTTGTTTTCTTTCTTGTAATTTGAATATTTAGCGGGTATATAAACTTTAGGTTTTAGTTTTAGGGGTAAGTTTAGGGGTGAGCTTTAGGGGTGTGGGTGTGCCAGTAAATTTGGGGGTGTAAGAGGAATATAGCAGACTTCCTGATCATGCATGAATACGTATCCTGCCTTGCAGAGGAAACGTTTTTGCATGTCATGCGGTTTTCCCGGATTCGATTCCCGACTGCGTCGAAAAAGAACACCACTTCTAGACCGGGCGTTGATTTCCTTGTCTATTATTAAATCGGCTCTAAGTGTATTTTCCGCGAAAATGCCGTAGAGCGCCGATTATCGGAACTAGACCTGGTTGATAAAAAATTGATGTAATCGAAAACTTCAAAAAATATCTGATGAAATAAGAAAAAATCTAATAAAAAAACAAATTCCATTTATATTTTATTGAAATTAATTGAATGGATTACAATGGCTCTTCGAAATGACATTTTCTCTTTGTGGAACGTAATTTTTCTATGTCAAGAATTGACCTGATACCTGGCGATCCGATAATCCGGCGTGAAGTCTCGTAAATCCGAATAAGCGCGAATTGGAGAATTGCGCGCGCATTATTACTTTATCATTTGAGTTATTTAATATAGCTGCTAGAATTAACGATGTCAAAAAGCGATCAATTGCCATTAGTAAACCATTATTTCTGATGATTGCTAAAATGGACGATTAATGGTTAAAAGGCAAAAAAATAATGACTTCAGTAATAACAGCCAGTTTTACATTTTTAGAAATATTTTGGAGCATTAATTACTTCGGCGACTTTCAAATCTTCTTTCGCTACTAATCGGATTTCCAAATGCCAAACGATTTTCCAAAATGAGCGTTGCCAGGTTCCGCTCCTAGACCTAAAGAATTATCGATACATGTGCGATTTTTAAGTAGATGTGACTACAATTATTGATGTGGTTAAATTCTAGTCTCAAAACGGGGGTGGGGGGTCTGATTATATAAAATATGTTTTAAAATATGTAAAACAAGTGTGAAAATCTCCTAAAGTCGATATTTAAATTTAGCGGGTTGCATAATTGGCCACTTTCTAAGTCTATATCTGTAGAAATCCTCTAAAAAATAGCTTTATTCTGCAGAGCTAATTTCTTTAGGAGTCAATTCGCATCGTATACAATACATTTCTTCAGGGGTGTAGCAATTCAAAAAATTATGGAAGGATGGTTAAAGTGGCTTTAAAGAGAATTATATGCCTTGCTATCCAAGGTGGAGGCGTTACCCCAAGAAATAATAATATAGAAATATATTTATATCGAAATGATATAGTGGGAACGGCATAGGTATTGTCATCCGTTTGCTGCTTTTCTGATTCGATGAAAAGCAGGCGAGGTATAAAATAGTTTATTACGTTCTGAGAAAACAGCCGTTTTCGGCGGCCACTTTTCTCAACAGCTCATTTGTAAGATGTACTACTACTAGTTTATTATGTTCGTCTGTGGGTTTAGAATAAAATATACATTTCAGTGGTATAATTTAGTTACTAAAACGCGTAAAAATTCCTTTAAATTATCGCTGGAACTCACTAAATTCGAGAAACTGGTTCAGATAGCTAGTGTTACTTGGAAAATGATTATTTATACTTTAAATTTAGCTATTTGATCATGAAATTTGTTAAAATAGTGTTGAATTACCCCGTTTTGTTTTTAGAGGGTTAGAGCCTGAAATTAAACTCTGTGTAAAGAAACAATTTTGCCGGACTGCAGAATTTCATCCGCAGTTTTAAGGGTCGGTGCGACCAAAAAGATGGGCAGCAAACATATAAATAAAACACTTTGAAATATGGAATGGTTTTGTGTAAATATTTGTTTGCGGTTGTGCTTTAAATTTATTGAGTTATTTCTCAGAACCGCCAGAAATAATTATAAGGAGGACCTTATTTTTCCCTTCATATATTTATCCCCGTGATTTGTGTCCGAGTATTAATCATTGATGAAGAGTGGAGAAAAACTGTTGCAGTTCTAGGAATGCGAAGGTTTAACTTTCCTATATAGATGTGATATCGCAGAGAGAGAGAGAGATGGTTTGTAAACGCTTCTTTTCATACAGTGGCGGATTTCCAAGTAGGCACTGCATGACTAGGGGCGGCATTTATTAAGGGCAGTAGCTGAATACCCCGCTTTAATAGTATTAGTGTTATATTAGTAGTTATTAGTGTGCCTATAAATATAGGGACAGCACCCTTAAATTAGCCACTGCTTTCATTAATACACTGTATATATTCAGTAATAGGGGAGGATACATGGATGTCCAGTAGGGAATAAAAGGAAGCAGTTGCCCCTTTTTTGGTGGGGAGAGGATACTCTGGGGCAGTTTAAATATATATATATCATCATCATATTCAACCATTATCTATCCACTGCTGGATGAAGGTCTCTCCAAATGCTTTCCACACAAGTCTATCCTGAGCAATTCGCTTCCACGTCACCCCAACCTGTTTTCTTATTTCATCCACCCATCTAGTTTGAGGACGTTTTCTAGGTCTTCGGTGGTCTCTTGGAATCCAGTTCAGAATTTCTGTTGTCCATCGTTGATCAGTTCTTCTTGCAATATGCCCAGCCCATCGCCATTTCAGCCCTTTTACTTTAACAATGATGTCCTCTACTCTAGTTTGCTCTCTCACCCAAGTGTTTCTTTTTCGATCTCTCCTAGTTATTCCAAGCATGCACCTCTCCATGCTCCTTTGCGTTGTCTGTAACTTTCGTATTGCTCCAACTGTTAGACTCCATGTCTCTGATCCATAAGAGAGGACTGGCAATACACACTGGTTGAAGACCTTTCTTTTTAGACACAAAGGCAATTTCCCCTTCAGGATAAAACTGTTTCTTCCAAATGCACTCCAGCCAAGTTTAATACGTCTGTTGAGTTCTTTCATAATGTTGCCATCCATTGAAATCAGCTGGCCAAGGTAAATATATGAATCAGCAATTTCTAGCTCAATGTTGTCAACTTGTATTTTTGTTTCCTCTACGAAATTATTGAACATGATCTTAGTTTTTTGTAGGTTCATCTTGAGTCCAACTTCTTTACTTCTAGTTGAGAGCTCCTGTACCATGTCTTGGAGTTCTAATGGGTTCGTTGAAAAAATAACAATGTCATCAGCAAACCGCAAATGATTTAAATATTCACCATTTATTTTTATTCCCTTGTTATTCCAATTTATCTGCTGAAAAATCATCTGTAAAGCTGAAGTAAAAAGTTTTGGAGAAATGGTATCTCCCTGCCTCACACCTTTACCAATTTTGATAGTTTTGGTATCTTTATGTAACCGAAATTTTGCACTTGCATTTTTATACACACGTTTCACCATGTCAATGTACACATCCTCAATGTCTGTTGATCTTAAAGAGTTGATGACTGCTGATGTTTTAATAGAGTCAAAGGCCTTCTCATAGTCAATAAATGCCACACACAATGGAAGTTCATATTCATGTGTTCTTTCAATTAATTCTCTTAATACTTGAATATGGTCCACTGTACTGAATCCACTTCGAAATCCAGCTTGTTCTCTTGGTTGAGCTGCATCTAATTTTTTCTGCAGGCGATGTGTTAGCACTTTTGTGAAGATTTTATAAATAGCAGGTAACAAGCTAATTGGTCGGTAATTTTTCAAATCCTCTTTATCACCTTTTTTATGCAAAAGAATTACTGTTGCAGAATCCCATTGGTTTGGTATGTTACCGCTGTTAAGACATTTGGTAAAGAATTTTGCAAGTATGTCTTCTACATATTCTCCAGCTTCTTTTAGGATATCTAATGTAATACCATCATCACCAGGGGCTCTTCCTTTCTTCATACTTTTTATTGCAAATGAAACTTCTTCTTTTAAGATTTTAGGAGCTGTTCCTTCGACTATTTCAATGTCTTCGTTTAATCCACTGTTACTTTCGTATAGATTTTTGTAGAATTCTTCAACTCTTCTAAGTATTTCTTCCCTATTTCTTGTTACGGTGCCATCCTCTCCTTTTAATGCAATGATGTGTTTCTTCCCAACAGATAAACTTCCTTTAACAACCCTAAGGCTCTTGTTATTTTCAATGGCTTTCCTTACTAGCTCACAGTTGAATTTTCTTATGTCTTCTTTCATGCTTTTGCGCAGAGTTTTACAAAGTTCTATGTACTCAATCCTGGAACTGGTATTTTGATTGTCCACCTTCATATCTCTTCGCCTTTTCATGAGCTGTTTCGTCTTCTCAGATAATTTGCTATTGTGCTTTTTACAGGTTACACCACCAATTTCCCCAGCAGTTTCAACTATTGTCTTAACAATGTTTTCATTTGCTTCTGAGATATCACTTTCATCAATAAGTCCTTCCAGTGCAGAAAAGCGATTTTTTAATTCCAACTTGAATGCCTCGGTATTTTCTTTTAATTTCTTTAAATCCACCCTCTTACTTACTTGTTTCCTAATGAGCTTCTGTCGTTCTAATTTAGTATTTAAGTGCACTTTACATCTCACCATTCGATGATCACTTCCAGTATTAAATCTGTTCAGTACACTGCAATCTTCAATAATTGATTTCTTGTTTGCCAGGATATAGTCAATTTCACTAGTTCCCCCATTTGGGTGTTTCCATGTCCATTTTCTTTGCGGTTTCTTCTTAAAAAATGAATTCATGATGCTAAGATTTTCAGCTTCTGCAAATTCGATGAGTTGATCGCCACGTTCATTCCTTTCCCCATATCCGTATTTACCAACCGATGTCTCTCCTTGTTCCTGTTGTCCAATTCTTGCATTGAAATCCCCCATGATGAGCTTGATATGTTGTTTCCCTTTGGTGTGTAACTCTTTGATTTCTTCAACCTCTTCGTCGGTATGGCTTGATGTTGGTGCATATACCTGTACTATTTGAAGTTGGTATCGCTGGGTTAGTTGAACAACGAGCCTCGCTGCTCGATCTGACGTGCTTTCGACTTCAAGAAGGTAGTCTTTAATTCTTTTGTTGATTAAGAAGCCAACACCACTTGTTCTTCCAGTTTCCGTTCCTCTATAATAAAACAAATGTCCACTTTTAAGTTCCACCAACTCTTCACCTTTTCTTCTAACTTCACTGAGTCCTACAATGTCCCATTTGATCTTGTCAAGTTCTTCTTCCAATTCCTGAAGTTTTGCTTCAGAAGCAAGGGATCGTCCATTAAACGTAGCCAAGGTCAATAACAAACGGCAGCCTGGGCCATTCCAGTGATTCTTAGCACCCCCTGCTTTCATGCCACACTGACCGCTGCCTTGATCAGGAGCACTCCAGCACCTGGAGACTAGGGGCCATGGTTTCTGGTGTGTCAACATAATGGAGGAATTAGCCATAATTTCACCACGCTGGCTAGACGGGTTGGTGAATTAGCCCTCCCCTTCCGCCTTTCTATCCGTGTAGCAAATATTAATTTGCCACATAAATAGAAAGCTCAGCCTGCACCACTTGAAGGCGGGGTAGGACACTAGGTTACTGGCCTGGCCGGTTCCACACATCGTCACATACGTTCAGCGTGTGGGTCTCCTTCCAGTTAGATACCAGCAACCCTTTTGCAGGCCATATATATATATATATATATATAAAATTAAATTTTCCCGCTTTTATAACTTTCTGTAACACTAACAAGCAGAATGACTAAAAGCGTCTGCTTGGTTAGAATATCTCATTTATCAATAGCAGACGATGGGAACTCGTGTTAAAATGCCACGGAGCCATAACCACCATAAACTAAATCTTCCATTCATTGGCGAGTTAAACAGACGTCAACTTAGATTAACGTCATTCGTTTGCATTGTTTTAAAACTTGGTGTATGCAAATGAAGACCATTAGAAGATAGAAGACTACCTAAGCATCGCTCATGATGAATGCGTTCATCGAAAATTCAAATCATAGTGATCAGGACACCATTAATCAGAATCATCTAGCGATCAAGTCGTTCAATCACTCATGCTCAAGGATTGGTCGCCATTCATCAATGTCCGGGAGGACGAAATCTTGCATGGAGAGTTTTCTCCCACAAGAGTGAGTTTGGATGAGTTCTTCCGACAGATACCGTATAATTCTTACCCTTTCCTCGAATCGTCCATCAAAGCAATGATCATTATCCTGTCTCGCCGATAGGTGGCAGGGCATACCAAAGAACGTATCCATAAAGAGTGGGGAGGAGAATTTTTCCAAGTTCGTGAAGAGATAATTTCTGCATTAATTCTTGAGAAAATTTTGGGGGGAAAACTATTAATTGCATAGTTGCTAATATGTACAGTAAATAAACGATACATGTGTAAGTGTAGTGATTGGGTTAAAAATAATTGTATTTAAAAAAAAAAAAGTTGGTGGGGAAAAAGTTTTTTGCGGGTAAAACCAAAAGGGCGGGAAAGTTGGTTTCGATCGAGGGGAAGTTAACAAATTTAAATTTCACTTTTGATGACGTCACTTATAAAAAAGGGCAGAACATTTATTCTGAGTCTTTAATTCTTTAAACTCCATTTTTTTTTCGACATCTTTTAGACTAAATTAGAGTCTTGAACTACGGGGAGCATCGCAAACGTCACAGAAAAGCGTTTTCAGATGCAAGGGCTGTCATTTTTTTTTACCCGTAACTCCCTTCAACTCTGAAAAATTATTGACGGCCCCCAAATATACAAGTGGCATAAAAAATATTATAAATATTTTTACGTAACATGCTGTGTAGAATGTTTGTCTATTTAATTGATCGCGACGAGCAATTTTAAAGCCCCCTGCTATGCAGTAGCGAAATTATTTTTCCACGTTGATGATTCTCAAACTGCTTGCTATGACCCCCCCCCCCTACTTCTTCTAGTGTATCGCTTCATTTGGTACGGCCAAACCACACTGGCGTAACTTGAGTTAAATGCAGCATAAATGGGGGGGGGGTCAAAAAAATGTGGAGGGCAAGTGCCCCCTCGCCCCCCCCCAGATTACGCCTATGCCAAGCTACATTTTTAAGGGGGTGAGGATGTTTCCCTGAAGTCGAATATCGAACTCTACATATCGCTCTATATACTCTCAATATCGAACTGTCAACATATCAACTCATATACTCAATATCGAACTGTCAACATATCAACTCATATACTCAATATCGAACTGTCAACATATCAACTCGTATACTCAATATCAAACTGTCAACATATCAACTCGTATACTCAATATCAAACTGTCAACATATCAACTCGTATACTCAATATCAAATCTACATATATCTCAATATCAACTCTATATACTCTCAACATCTAACCACTTTCCAGTGAAGAAAAGTAACTTTGTACGTAATAACCGTCAAACTGCTTGCTATTGAGCTCCCCAACCCCACTACTTCTACTGTATCGCCTCACACGGGCGCCCCTAGAATTATATGCAAGGGGGTGCATTCAGGAAAAATTCCAATTGAATAATGTTGTTGGACTATAGTTTCTTGTGGATTCAGTCTATTTTTCACAAGCTAAGGGGCTGTAAGCGCATTCCTTGCACCCTCTCGGGGCGCCCACGTCGCTTCATTTGCAAACTACATTTTTAAGGAGGGGAATGTCGTGTCCCTAAAGTCCAGTATCGAACTCAAGACCCTATGCAGTGAGGAAAAGTCACTTTGCACGTTAATAATCGTCAAACTGCTTGCTATTAAATTCCCCTCCCCTCTTTTCTTCCAGTATATCGTTTCATTTTATAGGGACAAATTATATTTATAATGGGGGGTGGAGGATGAGTCCCTAAAGTCCAGTATAGAACTAAAGATCCAATTCAGTAATGAATGGTCACTTTTTGCGTTAATGACTTTCAAATTGCTTGATATTAAATCCCCCCATTTATGCCTTCCCCCCCCCAATATATCACTCCGTTTGGTAGGGCCAAATTTTAAGTTTTTAAGTGGGGGGAATGTCGTGACCCCCAAAGTCAGTATCGAACTTAAGATTTTATACAGTGATGAAAAATCACTTTGCATGTTAATAACCGTCAAACTACTTGTTATTAAACTCCCTTCCCCTCCCCTTTTCTTCCAGTGTATTGCGTCTTCATAGTGTCCCTGAGGTCCAGTATCGAAGTCAAGATCCTATGCAATGATGCATGCCCGTATCCAGAGGTGGGGGATCTTAGGGACTGTTGCCCCCCTCCCCGAAACGAAATTTTCAATGGGACTTGGCTACGGCCATGCATGCTGTAAAAACATTGGAACCCCCGAAATTAAATCCTGGCTACAGTCTTACAGTGATGAATAGACTCTTTTGCGTTAATCACTATCAAACTGCTTGCTATTAAATCCCCCCCACTTTGCATGTATTTTTTCCCCCCAGTGTATCATTTCGTTTGGTAGGGCCAAACCATGACGCAAGAAAGACAGGTGAGCCAACTCCCCCTTTTCAGTTGTAATAAAGAATCGGTGCGGTAGTGGTTCAATAAATGTCATACTAATATTTGTACGGATAGATGGCGCTACCACCTGCGGGCCTAAGAAACCAAAATTTCTAGTTATACCTGTCCGCTTACATCTTTCAGTGCTGTTTTTCCTTGGTTGAATTGCTTGCTATTTGTCAAAATTTCCTTTTTTCCGGATGTTTAAGTATGTTTTTTATACATGAATTGTGTTTTAAAAAATGCGAAGAAAATGTTTCATCCCAAATTGCACTTCATGTTACAAATCGGATGACCAATCTGTGTCTTTATTTAAAGCTTCCAAAGACGAAAAAATAATTGAAAAATGGTAGAAAATCCTTCGTAACTATCGTATACTTGTACACAAAAAAAAAAAAGTGTGTGAAAAACACTTTTTGAAAGATGCAGTGATGAAAAAAAAATGGACGATTCGTTTGTGTTCCTTTCATAAAAAATTTTGATTGTGAAATTGAACTTTGTGTATATTAGTTTTAGAAATTCCATTATTCTCTTTTCTTATAAAAAATTTGTTAGTCCCATTTTTTGCAGTTTTAATAATTGTAATAATCTCAAGCTA
>QLNU02014176.1:175324843-175346207 GCA_006491805.2 Dysdera silvatica | reverse complement strand
GTCTGAAATGTTGGTGCTCACATACAATGGAAGTAGATTTGATATTGACATAATTATGTAATTATATGATCAAAGGTGTCAAGATTATCAGGGAATCGACAATTCTGGTCGCCACTAGATTTTTACATGTGGCGGGTAGGAAATCTCTTTTCCTACTAGGTAATAAGCTTTCCTTACTCAGGCGAGCGAGTATCCGCTTCGAATGGAGAGTACCCTCTTCGTATGGTGAGTACCGAATGCCGCGATGTGTCAAGCCATATTAAAGAGCAAATAATGAAAGTTAGAAAGTAGAAACAATTAAAAATAGTAAAAAAAGGGACAGTATGTGAGAAAAAAGTATAATAGATGGAAAAATAATAAATAACAGGTTGATTGCTACCTCAAGTCTTAAGAGTTTTGGACTCTCCAGAAAAAGAGAGGTCCACAGGCGTAATGGCAAAGCATTTGTTTATAGTGTCGTTAATTCGGTTTGGTTGGCTGTTTATCAGTATATTAGTATTATAGTAGTTAGTATTAGTATTATATTAGTATTATATTAGTATTATATTAGTATTATAGTAGTTAGTATTAGTATTATATTAGTATTATAGTAGTTAGTATTAGTATTATATTAGTATTATAGTAGTTAGTATTAGTATTATATTAGTATTATAGTAGTTGTATTAGTATTAGCAAAAAAGAAGGAAAAACAGAAAAAAAGAAAAGCGACCCTAGGCTTTCAAATGCGTTAAAACGTCCATGAAGATGGTTCAGGATGGCCGGAGTTCGGATTCTGCATAAATCTGTAAGTTCCTCTCCATAAGAAGTCATAGATCGGGTTCAAAAGGTTTGCAAAGTAAAACTAGATCGTACGGAGCAAAACGGAAAATGAGAAAATAAGGCTGTCAACAGCCTTGTTCTTAACAGTTTGGTACCAGTCGTGGACTTTCTCCATGTTTTGTTATAAAGTTCTAGTTTATATTATCGCTGAAATTTATGGCCCCGCTGAAAGCTGGAATTGGACTGGTCCAATAAATAAATTCGAGGTAGGGGGTCAGTTTACTGATGAACACATAAGGAGTGCCTGTTGGGAAAGCTTTCTGTACCCTGGAAGAAGTGGTTTATCTTCATGTGTGAGTGTTTGCAGATAGCGGCTATTTCTTTTTTTCCCCTGCAACCTCATGAAGCCCCAATTCCACAAAATTTTCTTGTTTTCCATAGGAAGGCGATTTTTTTTCCTTCTTATGAATTGTTTCTAGACTAGTGGTTTCCAAACTTTCGAATCCGCGACCTACGTTTTGAAACGTCAGTCTTACGTGCTCCACCTAGATCTAACTATTGATATATTCAAGGGATGGGCCAGGGGGCACCCCCCCCCCCCCACCCCCGGAAGAAAAAATTTTGGATACGTGCTTGGCTTCCACAGAAACCACATTTTCTTGTAATCCATTTTTTTCAATTTTTAAAAAATGTTTCTGAAAATATTCATACTTCAAAACCGTCCATAATTTAGGAAGCAGTGTTCTAGACCAATGTTTCTGAAAATGTGTTTTGCGAGCAATTTGCGCACCGTCGATGAAATCGTCAAAAAAAAAACAACCCTATAAATTCTATAATTTTTCCTCTATAGTAGTTTCCTAGAGAAGTGTGGGACCATTCAGGTATTACGTAAGCATCTTTGGGGGAGGGGGAGAGATTTGCTTATTTTTGCTGACAACGGGGAAGGGGAGTCTGAACCATGCTTACGTAAGACACAGAAAATAATAAAATCAGCATATAATGAGGCAGTAATGGCCTTCCTGACAGAACTACAATACTGGCATGTACAACACACTACGTGTGAAAAATATAAAATACACATAATCACAGTTAAATATTTAATTATTTATTTAAATAATTAAGTATTTAATTATTTAATCCAGTGGCTGGCCATTAACCCTTATTCGCTAGGAGGCTACCTTCTATACTCCCCGTGGCCCCTCTTATATTTTTAAATTATAATGGATATGTTACTTTTAATAAATGCATTTTATCAGATCCACTTCTTATTTATCCACTATTTACTTATAACATAAGATATACGTAATAATATGTGACAAAATATTTTATAATAAAATATTATATTGTTACTTATAGTTTAATAATAGAGATAGATAGATAGATATACGGGGCTCTGGGTGGCCGCCCGTGTCTCCTGGCACTTAAACCAACCCTGCCTTTAGTTTTCTCAAAATTAATCTTTATATGGGGATTTCGTAATTAAGCATGTGGCAAAAATGGACCTGTAGGATAAAAAAAAAAATAAGAATCACTGCCTTAGAGTATACTAACCGTAACCAATAATCCTTATGAATGGTTCCGTAGCTAGGCCTGTGGTGAAAAAAAAGGGTTCTGTAGTATAAAACAAAAGTTTGAGAACCATTTCCTTAAAGTATACTAACCGTAATCAATAATCTTTATGTATAATAGGATAAAACAGAAGTTTGAGAACCACTGCCATAGAGTATACTAACCAGTGCCATATTTCCCAATAGGCTATAGACTAGGGCGACAAAATTTTGTGTATTAAGTCTGATATAAAAAATTTAATACCATACGATGATATAATCAGACGTTTTGCCGAGAAGAAAGCTAGACGTCATGCTTTCCATTTAAATACCAGCATTCAATATATTTTTTTTTTTTTCTAAAATTAAAATTTATTTCAATAAAATTGAATTTGATTTATTATATACCAAAAAGAAATAATACTTCAATATAAGTTAATATTGTTTAATGTTTATGTTTCAATTTATGAGTTTGTTTTTCAACATATTTATTGTCAATATAAAAGTTTTGGGCGTATATTGAATGTATCAATTTTTATGTTCCTACTACTGATTGGAGGGAGGTGGACAGGTAGGAAGGGGTGGCAAAATGGTAAATCCGCCGCCCATGATACTAACCGTAACTAATAAAGAAATCGCTGGATCTGCTCTTGTGTGTAGTACGCTGTAGATCACTGTAAAGGCACGATTTATAAAGTAGAGATGAATGGGCAAGATAGCTCTCTGAATGGTTTCGTATATCATCCAGTGATGAACAGAATCATTCAGTGGAATATTTCGCCCATCTTTACTATGAAAGTTTCCCTAAATATACGAGGAGTCAGAAGAATGGTACAAGTTTTCTTTCTCGAGAACCAACAGGCTGCATTTGCTTCCCTGAATTTCGGCGTGCATTGAACTCATCTTCGGCTTTGTATAATTGGAAGTATAGCATTAATTTCTCACCGATTTGTCAGAAGTTTTCAGGGCAGAGTGGATTCTTTAGCGGAAGTAACGCAGCTTTGACAAGGGGAATCAATATTCCTCTGCAGTTCTTACTCCAGGCGAAGTTGACAGGCTCTCTGCTCTCTAGAAGAAAGGCTGGATTAAAATAAGATGAAAGATGGCTGCCTCGAAAAGGAACGGAAAAGAAAAATGTTCGCACGCGGCCTCAGCGATGTGAGATAACAAACAGATGGCCGGCAACCCCAACTCTCCAAAGATTACCCGCCAAAATCTAAGATGGATCTCTGAAAAGAAATGTTTGGACTTGCAGGTCAAAGCAGACGGCCAAGTTCGATCCAGATCTGATGATTTGGACACGTCTCTTTGTATATTTTGCGTCCTAAAATTGTGTTTTCAGCCATTAAGGACGAGACTGATGATTGACCGTGACCTGAAACACGATGCATAGACAAATGTGCTGGGTTCTAGGCTAAGGGCGGATCCAGGATGTTATTACGGGGGGTGGGAGGTATACACGGGGCCTATTTCGGGGACCCTCATCGGAAAAAATTTTTAGTTTTGGACTGTTAAATAGTTTAGGTAAATGTTGTTATATTACTAGCCTTCCTTTATCTTCACCAAAATATTTAATTTATGACAATGAATTAAAGTTGGGCTTTCCTTTAATTAAACTATATGGTTTAGGGTAGATTATAGTTACGTATGACAGAAAGATACGCTAGTAAAGGAGACATACACAAAACGATATATACAAAACATACATATACAAAACGATATATACAAAACGATATATACAAAACATACATATACAAAACATACATATACAAAAACATACATATACCAAACATACATATACAAAACATACATATACAAAACATACATATACAAAAACATACATATACCAAACATACATATACCAAACATACATATACAAAAACATACATATACAAAAACATACATATACAAAAACATACATATACAAAAACATATACAAAAACATACATATACAAAAACATACATATACAAAAACATACATATACAAAAACGATATATACAAAACATACATGTACAAAAACGATATATACAAAACGATATATACAAAACGATATATACAAAACGATATATACAAAACGATATATACAAAACGATATATACAAAACGACATATACAAAACATACATATACAAAACGATAATTTACAATGTAATTAATAGAGCAAGTTTAAATTTAAACTACAAAAACGTTGTAATTATTTTACTTTTTATAACAAGCAACTTTTTAAAAAACTTGAAGTTTATAGTGCAAAGTCGAGCCATCTTGGTTTCTTTGAAAATTTGTCAATACCTTTTTTTACATCAATATGAATGTCTCTGTGGGTGTGTATTAAAAGTCTCTTCTGTCATCCGCGTTCGAAGCCAAGTTTAACGGCGCTTCAAGGATAAAAAACTACCTTCTCAAGCAACACCTACTAAAAACGTAGTTTGAAGGGTGAGAAGCATGTAGACTCGTGGAAAAACGTCTTGATCGCATTTCTCCAAGACTTAGAGACTTTGGACGCCAGTGTAAGACTTTTGTTTATTACAGTCGTAACAAACAACACATAAAATATTTTTTTGTCCTTCGTAGCTCAGTGGGTAGAGCCTCCGCCCGGCAAGTGGAAGGTCGTGGGTTCAGGTCCCACCGAAGGCAGAAATATTTATTTTCTTTCGAACGTTTCACCATCTAATCACGCCATACCATCGGCGTTGGTATCACTACGCCAATAAACGTTGATTGATTGTTTGACATAAAATATTCTTTATCGTCTTTATTTGTTTCCTATTTAACTCTGACGGGGGGATCTCCGTTTGCACCCCCACGGCGGGGATGCAAACGGTGCCCCCGAACATGGGCTTCCAATCCCAGGGGCGGACGCAGGTGGCTTATTATTTTGTCGTTGATCTTCGGACCAGACAAGATCAAGGAGGTTTGTTTTAAGAAAATAAAAATTGAAAAATATTTCTCTTGTATAATTACTTAAAACCGCATGTATATGTAGATATGAAAGTATACACTGCACATATAAAATTCTTGATTGGATAATCTTAAATTAATAAAGGTTGCGATACTGTTTTTGCGCTTGCGCGGTGCGCAACCTAAGAACGGCCCTGATTGGGGCGCTTCCGGTCTGTCGAACAATAGGCAAAAGTAAAATGAACACAAAGCTCTTTAAAGATGATTCTATAGCAAAGAGACTTACACCTTGTCTGGCGCAGAATGACCTTCGCTGTCCTTGCGCCATGAAAATACAGCCAGACAGACAGAAAGACACAGACAGACAGGTATCTTTTTACGAGATAAAGGTGGAGCAAAAGATGCTACACAAATTCTATGAAACTGAATGTCTCAGAAAGCGTTGTCCATTATAAATGGAGGGGGGGGGTTAAAGGTAGTTCACCCGTGTTTAGGGTGAAGAGTATAGATTTCTTTGAATCGAGCGGGTGCGTCCAAGCTATGTCAATGAAACGTGTGAGGAAGTTTTTGGATGTCATTTTTTTTTTCTGAGTACCAAAGTGTGTCCCATTACTACTTTCATTCGCTTATTCGAAAAGTTATCTGCGTATTAGTTATAAGGGGCCGTTCAAGTATCACGTAAGCACATTTATGGTCATTTTATACTTCCCCCTCCCCCTTATAAAAAAATTAAGCAAATGCCTGACCCCCCCCCCTTCATGCTTACGTAAGATTTTGGTTGCTTAATTTTTTTGTTACTATTATAAAACCTATATATATATTATACATATTAAACTATATATATATATATACAGGGTGTTCGGTTACCGCGTGTACAGACTTTAAGGGGTGGTAGGGTATACCAAAATAAGTAACATGTGTTTTTTCTTTTTTTCGGAAGAGGTTTTGTTACCGAGTTACGACCCAAAAATCGTTTGGTGGATGGAAATTGGAAATGTTGATGCTACTACCAATCTGTACATGTGGGCTGTATTTTTCCGAATATGTGTTCTACCATACTGAATATTAAAGAAAATGTCCTTTTTTATTCGTTTTCTAGTAGCGAAGAAAAAAGTTGAGAAAACAGACATGGTTTATGTACGATTAAGCACCAGATAAATCGATAAACAACAGCTTCCATAAGACGTATGCATCGAGCCTGATGGAGAAATTCGCGGAAACGAATAAAAAAAAAAGAAATTTTCTTTAATATTTAGTATGGTAGAACATGTATTCGAAAAAATACAGTTCATATGTACAGATTGGCGCCAGAATTAAAATTTCCCGTTTCCATCCACCAAACGAGTTTTGGGTCGTAACTCCGTAAAGAAACCCCCTTCCGAAAAAACGAAACAACAGTGTTACTTATTTGGGAATACCCTGCCACCCCTTAAAGTCTGTACACGTGGTAACCGAACACCCTGTATATATTATACATAATATTAAACTATAAGGGTCAATAAAAAGATAACAGCTTGTTATAAAGTGTTTTGTAATATTATAATTACGGTCAAACTTTGTTAAGACGAACATCAAGAGGAACAGAAAATCTTTTCGTATTAACAGTAATTTGTATTATCCGTAAATTAGGGGAAAGATCTTATTACAAAATTATTTATCCTATCTCTAGTTACTATATACATATTTTGCTATTACATATGTTATTAATTCATCATTATATTTTATGATATTTTACCAGTATTATTATTTTATTATAGCATACACATTTTGTAACAAAAAATAGTATATACTTACCTTTATAGATATTATGTGTAGTAGATGGATTCAAAAAATTCTTGTACATATTATAGTTTGTTATAGTTTAATAGATATTTATTCTAGATTACATGTTGTTCCAAGCAAAAAATTTAAATTGTAGTAGTATACTTAAAAAATTCAGCAATTGCAGATAGTTTTCGCTTTCCGTCGGCACAATATCGCCAAAAATCATGTTTGTCCACACTTGCTAGAGAAGCCCCAGCATCTGCCTCTTGCATCACAAAACAACGCACAGTGAGCAATGCAGTTAAAGCCTCCATCATATTAAAAGAATTGAATTCAAATCCCAACACACTATTCACTTGAAGAGCATTTATGATAACAGAATACATTTTTCAGTTCTTATCACACGTAAACGCCAACAGAAAACGTTTGTTATGCTATTGTATATAAAAGTCGCCACTTCCGCATGCCTAACCTGTTAACTACAAAAGTCTCCCGCATGCCTAACCTGTTAACTACAATCTCTTGAAGTTATCAATAAGAAGCTCTGATTTTATGAAGCACGTTTTATTCGTGCTAAGCGGAGGAAATTTTCCAAGGGCCATTGATTATATGTTCGTGGTAAACGTCATCTTGTCTTAACCGTGTTCGTATTAAAGTAAAAAATAACACCTGGATTCCTATACAATTTAACGGGACTTCAAAAGACGGCTCAAATACAAATAATTCGCATTAAGCGTATTCGTTTTAACGAGGTTCGACTGAATTAATATTTCTTAGGCTGTAAGTAAATAGTGGATAAATAATAAACGGATTTGATAAAATATATTAAAAACAATGCATCCATTATAATTTAAAAACGTCGGGGGGGGCCACAAAGAGTCCAGGAGGTGGCCCCCGAGCGAAAGACAGTTGACAGCCAGCCACTGGTTTAAATAATTAAATATTTAATTGTGATTACGTGTATTTTATATTTGTATCATTCTGCCTAATATCACAATCTTTCAAAATGAGAGCTCAATTCTAAAAATTGTTAAAAAATTAAAAAAACAATGCTTTGTTTTATGGTCTAATGAAAATAAAATTACCATTCTCCTGTTCATGAATTCTGTAAAAATAATGTGAATCGATGAAATCAAAGAAATTATGATTCATGAAATTCTTTACCTAATGGAGAAGAGCTATTGCTTTCTGCCCCATTTCTAACATAATTACATAATTAATACCTAATTACAAAATATTTACAAAACAATTAATTAATAATTACATACCTAATTACACTAATGTTTCCTAAATCTCAATTGGCGCAGAATAATTCTTGTTGTCTTTGCGCAACAAAGATACAACCACCATTAAAAATAGCAATTGTAACTGATTTACTATGAGTCAATTGCAACCATAATTTTGCAGGCAATATTCTTATAGACATATTCTATTGCATTACTAGTTCTCTGATATGTTTATATGGCATAGCTGTGCACTGAATGCATTAAGAGAAACCTTTATTTTGAACATTGGCGTCGACGGCATAAAAATATTGGGAGGGGGGGGACAATATGCCAGTAGAAGGCATTTTGTTTGAAATTGAAGGGGGATATGGAACCCTAACACCAATATTGGAGGGACGGGTCCCCCCTGTCCCCCCCGCTAACGGCGCCCCTGATTTTTAACTACTTTTATTCGACGTCAAATGCAATCCTCGCTTTATTGCACGGCTTGACTTGTTTTCTTTAATTGCGGATTTAAGTGCATTTAATCTTCATGCTTGTGGAATTAATTTGCAGTTCTTTTTATAATTGCAGGTTAAAATAATTGAATCTTAAATTGGATCTAAGTAGAAAAGTAGAGATACGTGACTTATCCCACAAATCCACAACAAATTTAGTAGTCATTAAAAAAAAAAGTTTATAGGATGTAATTTTAGCTTTTGTTTTTTTTTTAAAGTGGCATCAAAACAAATTTAAATGGGTGAGTTTAGCAAACTTGATTCACTTTCATTCGTTCATTTTTGTTAATGACTTAGTCAATTAACCATTACTTGCTCTTATTTTTCGGAACACGTGTTTCTTTTCTATTAACTTGCCAAAGAATCTTCTTAGTCAGTCTGTCTAAGAAGTTAAATGCTTTTAAGAATATGTGTACTTATCAAAACAGGAAAACAAATATTCTGTGAAAGTTTGAGGAATTACTGAGGATAAATTACAATAATTAGGTGAAAAAAAAATAGCCATTGAAGATAAGAGACTTCAAAAATTTGATAACAACTGATTTTAAAAATACGATAATTACTGAAAATTTATATTTATTAAACCATTTGTATTGTAATTATAGAACTCAACATGTTAGTTATTTTCTCTTTCAGATTAGTTTTGCCGCGAATGTAGTTTAAATCACTGTTCCTGTTACATAAACTATTAAAGTTTAGTTTAACAGAGGGAAATAAATGTGTTTTGTGACAAAAGGACAGTAAGAGCCATGCTGCTCGTCAAGTGAATGGGAAAATAACGAAAAATGCATTGCAGTGACCGAAGTCAGGAGAAGATACGTAACTTCAACTATTTTTGAGTTTTCGAGGGCCATTGGCTCGAAAATCTTAAAGCGATTTTGTTGGTAAACACATCAATTCTGCAAGATTTGCGGTATTGCAGTGTAAGCAAAATCACTTTTTAAGGGGCATCTACGAAAGAAGGAAATATCGGCGTTAATAGATCCTACCGGAGCTTCCATGCCGTTATGGGTTCAGAATCGTTAAAACACCCTTTATTTGTGAAGTTTTCCCGAGAAGCAGGGGTCGAAAGCTTTGGAAGAATTTTTGTTGCCATCTTCAAATAACGAAACTACTATAAATTAATCAATTGATTAATGACTGCCTTTCTTCTAAGCATTCAATGGCAACTGGCAACCCTGTTGGAATATTGGCAATGGCCTGCGGAATAGTTTATCATATCGATATATTATATCGATTTTTATAATATTTATTGTTAAGCCGAGAGCCTGAATTTTTAACCTCTTCTCTTTCTCAAAGCATTTTATAATGTTTGTGAAAGCAGCGTAGGTGTGCGCAGAAAGTTCATAAGGGAGTTATAGGCTCAATGGGGGGGGGGGGGGGATTACAGAGCTACAACTCACATATTCATATGTTAAATATACAAAATTTAAATGCAATGGGGGGTTACAACTCCAATCAACACCCCCCTGCGTACGCCAATGGCTTAAGGACCTCTCTATACGGTATTTTGATATACTTATCTGCGATTTATACAGCTTTCAGGAGAGCCTTTTTTTTTTTGCTATGATTACAAGTTCTTTGGGATATCAATAGAGTATTAGCAATACAGCCTCCTAAATAGAGAGATGGTAAATTTAAGACTAGTATTCCCGTATAGTAAGTTTGTTTGTATTTTTTATGGCGCAAGAGCATCTGGGCTATACTGCGCCAACGTGTAGTAAGTAAGTAGTATTGGCTTTAAATATTCAACAGCAGCATTGGCTTCATGAGAAACGACGAGGGCGATATTTACATTAGTATGCACTTGAAGACAAAAGTTCGACAATTTTTGAAAAAACAGACGGAGTGGTTAAAATAATAATTAGATACTTAAAAAATCATACACCGTACAAAGAAATTTTTTTTTTTATTAATTTGCAATGTTTTGGCTACATAACCTTTCTGTAGTTTCAAAAATGCATGAAATTTTAATGCTAATAAAAAAGGAAATGTACACACTACTCGAGACAAAAATATGGAAATTCTAAATATCAAGACAAAAATATGGAAATTTTCTTGCTAGTACTTGGTGCTTTTGTTTGTTTGGTTTTTTTATGGCGCAAGAGCATCTGGGCTATACTGCGCCAAACATGGTAAATAGTACTTGGTGCAACCACCCTTGGTTGTGGTAACTCATTGGATTTTACGAGGCATGGACTCAACTAATTGCTGTCAAACATCACATATGATTGCATGCTATACATCATGAATTGTTTTCCTTAAATCATCCTGGCCCTGCGGTGGCGCAGTGTGGTAACGCGTTCTCCAAGTGCGCCGCTAATCCGGGTTCGACTCCCAGCAGTGCAAAAAGAACGCTTACTCAGAGATCTCATAAAAGATCGCACTGCTCACTGTAGTCCGGGGTTTGGTTCCCCAGGCCTTAAGAGGTTCGGATTCCTCGGAAAACTGTAGGTCCCGGCGCAGCATGACCACTGTAGTCTTTGAGCCGTAAAACCAAAAAACAAACAAACAAACAAACTTAAATCATCCATTGCAGCTGATTTCTCTTTGGCAATTGCACTTTTCATTTCTCCCAAATGTTGTTAATTGGATTGAGGTCAGGACTACAGCCTGGCCACTTAAGAATAGTGATACATTGTTCCTGCAACCACGCCATAGTATTCTTGGCTGTATGACATGGTGATCCATCCTGTTGGTAAGTGTACTTGCCATGTGGAAATAATAATTAGCATTTGGAATGAGGTGATCTGCTAAAATTTCGACATAATAGGAACTTAATAGGCTCAGATGGTAGAGCCTCCACCAGGCAAGTGGAAGGTCGTGGGTTCAGGTCCCACCGAACGCAGAAATATTTATTTTCTTTCGAACGTTTCACCATCTAATCACGCCATAATATCTGCGCTGGTATCACTACGCCAATAAACGTTGATTGATATTGTTTAATATACACTATATGCCCAAAAGTATCCAGACACTTTGGATTTTTTATTTTTTTTCGAATTTCTAAAAAACTACACGGCCAATTGTTCTCTAACTTATATAGAACATGCTTGAATGTATACTGTCCAATAAAGTTTTGGTGACTTGTGCATTTAGGAGACCACCCACATATTGACAAAGTGAACAAATGTATTTGATCACCCTGTATCATAAAAAGCTGGAAATTATTTGTAACTTTCAGAAAATATTTAAAAGTGGCAGCAAAATATGGCCCCACTTCATACTAATTTTTGACTTCTTGTTGGTTTGTTGTATTTTTATGACGAAAAGACAACAATGGTCATTCTGCACCAAGCAAGGTTTTTGACTTCTGTAAAGGAGAAGCAAAACATGCAGGTGTCCAGATACTTTTGATCCTTATTTGCATAAATCTGGAATATTTCATTTTCAGAACAGGGGTGTTTGGTAATTTGGAATATGACAATTTGTGGAAAAAACCCTTATCATCTAGCTACTTTCAGAGAATTAGAGAAATACGGCTCACTATATCGTCGATAACTTTCTGAATTTTCAAGATATCCCACTGGTATTTTTTTTAAGTTGCTCTATACTATTGACTACAAAATTATGAAAGAAAGTTATTCATATCTTTCGCGCATGCGCAGTAAAAAATTATTTTCTTCAAATGCTCATATCTCATCGTGTATTCAATATATTAATTTCTAATTTAAGTATAATATTTTTCTTGTACGTTGACAAATGTTCTGTAAGTTTCGTGAAATTTGACTGAAAATTGTGGATATTATAAGCAAAAAATATGTGACAAAATTTGGGTTTTCTTAAAGAAACGTTTCTATCTTCATGAATATACATGTTTGTTTTACGAAAATGCACACAGGCATTAAGCATAGCTGGTTAAATATTTTCTGAAAGTTACAAATAATTTCCAGCTTTTTATGATACAGGGTGATCAAATATATTTTTTCACTTTGTCAATATGTGGGTGGTCCCCTAAATGCACAAGTCACCGAAACTTTATTGGAAAGTGTGTAATCGAGCATGTTCTATATATCTCCAAAGTTAGAGAATAATTGGCCGAGTAGTTTTTAGAAATTCGAAACAAAATTCAAAAAATCCAAAGTGTCCGGATACTTTTGGGCATACAGGTATATAGTTGTTGTATACAAGTTGTATAGTGTAATAGGAACTGTCTACATTTCTATTAACGAAGCAAAGACTTCCAACACCATGGGCACACCTGGAACCATATACCATCACACTTTGAGGAAATTTGATCTGACTTGAAACACAGGATGAATGGAATTTCTCTTCCTTGCGACGCACAACCTTTTGTTTACTATCATTAAACAGACAAAATTTGCTTTCATCAGTGAAAATAACATTTTCCCAAACTTCTGTGCCCCGAGTTCCATGCTCTTTGACCCAGGGAAGTCGTTTTTTCTTCATAGTTGCGGTGAGTAGAAGTTTCTTTATAGTAGTGTAATAATGATAACCTTTTTTCTTTCATTCTGCGAGTTGCTGTTTTTGCTGAAACATTTTTTTTTGTAATGCCATTTCATTTAGCTGTAATTTAACTGGCTCTGACCGAATGATGATGATAAGATGTTTATTTTCTGTCTTTGTGGTTATGCCTTTTCTATCACTTGTTGGAAGTACAGAAAAAATTCCTGTCTTCTTATATTTCATTATGATTTTATTTAACTAAACTTGCATTCAGGTTCAGTTCCCTGGAAAAAAAATTCTGTTTTTCTTTTGATTTCCATTTTTCAATTATCAATTCACAAATATAGCTTGAGCAATTTGTTTTGAGGGTGTCATTTTATGTTCAACTTCTTACATATAGCCTGAATGCAAAAACCCGTATCAACAGATAAGGAAACTATGTAGGCAACATACGTAAGCATCCTCATTTGCATAAAATTACAAAATATCAACCTGCTAACAAGAAATTTGCCATATTTTTGTCTCGAATAGAGTATACATTTTTTTTATTCGCATTAAAATTTCATGCATTTTTGAAACTACAGAAAGATTGTGTGGCCAAAAAATTGCAAATTAATAAAAAAAATAATCTTTTTGATACGGTGTATGATTGTTTAAATGCCTAATTTATTTTTTAATCACTCAGTCTGTTTTTTCAAAAATTGCCGAACTTTTGACTCGAAGCGTAGTAGTGTTGGCTTTATTGAAAATGATAAGCAATGCGATAAAGAGGAAAATAATATAACCATGCCACTCATTGAGCAAACCTAAAATAGGCACAATTTCACGGACGTTTGGCTTTTGGCACGATTTTAGAATGGCATAGTCTTTTTTCGCTTGCTCAATGGAGTATTTTTTCCATCCCTTCTCCTCCTCCACAAGCGTTGTAATTCTTCTCCGTTTTGTATAAGGCGTAAAAATGATTTGTTGGCGAAGTGGCGCTTAATTTATGGCTCACTTGGCGTACTTAACTTCCCGGGTATGCACGTTGAACTGCCTTGCCAGTTCCCAATAGCACAAAAATGAAATATAGCAGACGTGGAAACATCGCTATTTACCCTTTCTTCTCGGATAATTGCGCGATACATATTTCTCCATATTTTCTGAGTAGGAAATAGTTGTTATTCTTTGTTCTACACTTTTATCGTTACAAAATAATGAAATTACATTTCATAATTTATAATTCAGTGGTTTTTCATTTTATTACGTGAGCTTGTTCGTTTTTTTTTCTTTATAAGTCTTGTTTATTTGTAAACAAGGGATTTTATTTATTTCCTTGGCAATGAGTGAGAATACATTAATACCTTTTCTTAATACACCAAAAATATTAATATTTTTAATTTACCGAAGAAAAATCTCATTCTAACACTGGTCAGAGGCCAAAGCATCGCGTCGCGATGTAAATGAGATCGGCTAGCAAAATTTGCGATGGAAAAAAAAATATTGTAAAAAATCAAGTAAACAAGATTTTATACTTTAATAATTCAATCTCAATTGGAAAGATGCATTTGAAGTCAATCAATAACCAAAATTAAATGCATGAAATTAATATCTCATTGTCTCGAAGGAAGTTTTCTAAGTGTTTGCCCATTTCTATTTCGACTTTAAACTTTTTAGAATCGTCTGCAATTTGAGATTCTTTGAATCCTTTGCGTTTTTATCACCATTGATTTGCTTCTTTTCGGAAGTTTTATTCAAAAAAATAAAGCATGTTTCAGGCTTCAATCTTTTTATCTATAATATACAGTAAATTTCGAGGAAAAAGGCATATTTGTTAAAATTGTTATATAAATTAAATACATAAAATTTATATTTTAGTCTCGAAGGAAGCTTTTGAATCGTCTGTCCACTTTTATTTGGATTTAAGACTCTTCGAAACCGTCTACAATTTTAGTTCTCTGGAATCGTCTGTGTTTTATCAACCGTGGTTTGCTTCTTTTCGGATGTTTTATCTATGAAATGAAACATGTTTTATATTGCGTGGTTGGATTTTTTCCCCATTGATTATAGTACAATTAAAAAAGAAAGGTATTTATTAAAATTGCGTTAACACAAAATTAAATATATAATATTAATATCCTATAGTTTCGAAGAAACTTTTCGAATCGTCTGTTTACTTTTATTTTGATTTCAAATCCTTTGGAATCGTTTGCGTTTTTTCCACCGTGGTTTTCTTCTTCTCGGAGGTTTTATCCAAGAAATAAAAAATGTTTGCCTAATGGAGCCCCTTTCCAGACGGGATCTTTGCTTTTAAGACCATTATCACCTTACGTGGTAATTAAGCCTTTCTTTGAGGACCGGGTCAAAATGAGGGCAAAAATCTTTAATTACTTTTTTATTGATTTTGACTCAATCGATTAAAGGTCGATCGATGGTCGCTTGTTTCCCATTAATCGATACGTTTCGGCCGTAAATCATCCCTGCTTTTCAGCTGCACAAAGGAAAAAAAAAAGAAAATCGATATTTCGATATTTTCTGGTTACTTTCTTCCTGATTTATTTAGTATTTTTAGCGCTTTGGTAACAAGGACTTCTTATTTTGGGGGTTGAATGATTCGCCCTAGTTTATTTTTCTAGCAGACGATGTTTTTTCAGTCTCGCGTACTTTCCATCTCTTGTGAGACGTATAAAAGTTTTATATTTTGTGAAAATACTTACCAAATGATTAATTATTCATTGGATTAATTAAATAAATGCTCATATTTCATTAATATTAATAAAGAAAAGATGCATGCAGTGTCGAACCCGTATATGTACAAGCCGCATAGCTGCATAAATCGCTTAAAATATTAAGCCCAAGCAAAAAATCTTTCCAATATAGTCTAATTATCTATATAATTAGACTCTATATTTGTCCCAAACAAATATAGTCTTTCTAATATATATTTAACCGGCTTAACTAAATACATATAACTGTATAAACCGCCTAAGTACATATATTCATATTTTTTTAAGTCAGTCTGGTGTTTTATTGTAGAATATCCACGAAACCATGCTTACGTTTACATTTTATTTCGTGGGGGTGGGAGGGTAACCAACAGACGCTCATTCGTGTCCCACAGATTCTTGATTGGTGAGAGATTGGACGATTGGGTTTGCCAAGAAAGTATCTGTACCTTGCAAAGTATTTATACTGATTTGAGCCGTATGTGGCCGGGCGGTATCATGTTCAAAAAAATGGCGTTCAGGACGCCCAGAGTATGTGGTAATGCCACGAGTCGCATTTAGCATCTCAGCAGCCTTTTGGCACTTTTGCCATCGACGCCCCCCCCCAACAATTCCATCTCCTCCTCCTCCACCCCTCCGTCCCTAAAATAAAAATAGAGTACGAGTAAATAAAACTTAATTAGTGAATCAACAATTTATTATGGTTAAATGCTACTTTATTATTGCTATTTAGTTTAATAATTCATCATGCGTTTTAATTGTAATAATTAATGCTGTTCTTAAGTAACACATTCTTTTAAATGGGGATCTTATTACTTTATGTATTTCCGAATAAATTGATAGCGGATTTTACATTACGAGTATGAATGATAAATACTGCTCCTCCGTTGTTTGGCAGCATTAAACGTCTGAATATCGAAGGCATTTTTTTTCTCCACAAATTTCTCTTAATGAGTTTGGAGGCAGCTTCTATTGGAGCGTTTCAAAGACCCTTTTTTGTAAACTGGAGGATGGCAAAAGTAATTCGCAGACGACTTCCTCTATTAGACACATCCGCCACTTTTTGAATTAGACTTGCATATTCGTCAAATGTATCGCGTTTTGGGATAATGCCTGCATTTTTTTTCCAGCACGGTATAATCACGCGAATAACATTGCATAATCGCACCATTAAGCTTAGCTATGCAATTATTACTGCAATTGCAGACGGAATTAGGGGCAAAGTGGAGCGTAACGCCACCTAGGGGGAATCGACGGTTTCGAGGCTGCAGTCGCGAATTCAATTCGTTAATTAAGTAAAAGACGACTACTTTCATTTATAAATAAGAAACGAATACAGGGATGTATTCGTTTATTCAATTCTCCCTCTGACGCAACTGATGAAGACAGAGCCGTAAACAATTGTGGGAGAGGGTGACCCCTCATTTGAAAAAATTAAAACTATAACCCAAAAGAAAAGAACGTTGTGTTTTACTTGTAAAACGATTTACAAAGACTGTTTGAAACAAACCTAATGATTATTTAGAAGTAATCCGTGTATATTGGTCCAAGGGAGCATTCTTAAAGATTGGTTAGATAAAATTCACCGTTGATCATTAAATATTAGCAAAATAAAGAACGCAATATGCAAATCCTGTATCTGCTCCAAGATTGGAGAACATACTCCTTCCTGTAAGTGATCAGATTGGAGAACATACTTCTTTCTGTAAGTGATCAGATTAGAGAAGGCACTTCAGTAAGTGATCAGACTGGCGAACATACTTCATTCAGCAAGTGATCAGATTGGGGAAACATACTTCAGTAAGTGATCAGACTGGAGAACGTACTTCAGCAAGTGATCAGATTGGAGAACATACTTCAGTAAGTGATCAGATCGGAGAATGTATTTCAGTAAGTGATCAGATCGGAGAATGTACTTCAGTAAGTGATCAGATCGGAGAATGTACTTCAGTTAGTGATCAGATTGGAGTACATATTTCTGTAAGTGATCAGATCGGAGACCATACTTCAGTGAGTGATCACAGATCGGAGAACATACTTTCTGTAAGTGATCAGATTGGAGAACATACTTCATCATAGAAGAACGTAACTCTAAGTCACAAGATTCTATTGAGTATCGCCAAAGCTTATATCTTTTTTTTAGGCAATTTTTTTTGCATTATTTTATGGGTGGTCACGCAGGGGTGTGTTCATGGAGGTTGCAACCACATTGCAATGAAATTCTGTATATATACGTATAAATACATGGAGTTGTAGCTCTGTAACCCCAATGAAAGCTGTATTCCACTTAAAACTTTTTGCGTACGCCTATGTTAGGGACAGACGTCATAAGACCATTGGTTTTAACAGCCTATATTGAAAACTAACGGGGTAAGCCTTTGGAAGATTTCTGAAGAAATTTGTCTCGTCAAAACTCAATTTTGATTATGAAATTATTCACTATTTGTCTTGCATTACCGTTAAGAGAGTAAAGAATTTAAAAAAAAACAAAAAAAACTTCAATAAACAACTGAGTATTAACTGACGCAAAACACATATACAGACAAGAATCACGAAAGCTTTAAATGATTAATTTGTAATCTCCAAATGTTTAGGTAAATCAATCTTTTCATTCTTGGAACAAAGGCTGTGCATTCCATCAGGCCCGTGCATAGGATTTAGAAAAAGGGTGTTGGTAAAAATGGGGGTTTGGAGGGTGATAGAAAATTTCTTTTCTTTTTAAAACAAATTCATTTTGTAGCCAATAAATTTGTTCATATTTTTTTTTGGGGGTGAACCTCCATCCTTTCTCGGCCCTGCAATTTAATATGTAAGGTTTTGATATCTCTCTTTTAATTCTTGGTATTGAAGTTTTAATGACAGTAGTGTTACAAATTTGCAACTTTCACCTTGTTTGGTGCAGAATGACCCTTGCTGTCCTTGTGCCATAAAAATACAACCAACCAACTTGCAGCACCAACATACATCATATACATGTTGGCCTGCGCACATGTATCAATTACTGAACTTAATTAGTCATTCAATTTAATAGGAATAACGAATGATGCCGATCATTGAATAGAATGATGCCGATCATTGAATAGAATGATGACAATGAATAATAACGATCATTGAACTGCAAGATGACAATAATTATGGTACTTAAATTTGATGATGGTGATGAATAAGGCCTATTACAATTTTTTTTATTATAATAATAATGAATATTGAATTTAATAGTGGCGAATGAGGTTTATCATACAATTTCGTGGTGATGATGAATATTGAATTTAATGGTGATGATGAATATTAAATTTAATGATGGTGATAAATGTTGAATTTTATGGTGATGATCAGGGGCGGACTGGCTATATGGACGATTGGGCGATCGCCCGAAAGGCCGCCTCAAATTATCATGAAGATAGCCGGTCCGGTTTAACATAGAGGGCCTGTAAAATTTGACATAAAGAGGGCCGATCTGGTTTAACATGGGGGGGGGGGCTTTAAAATTTAGCATAAAGAGAGCCTAACCGATATAGTTTAAAGAGTGACAGTTTGGTTTGGCATATATATATTTATAGTTTGGAGAAGTGCTGGGGGTGGGTTGGGGGCTGCTGGAAATAGGCCTAGTGTTTCCAAGAGCGATTGGTGAAGCCAGGCACGTATTATGGATGTTTATGCATTACAATATATGTAAAATTGAAAAGTGTGTGGGGGGCCGGGCCGCGGAATAAATAAAATACTTCGATACAATATAAGAATGCACTGATATCTTTTGGCACAATAGTGAGAAATACTATTTATATTGTTACTACTATTCTTTATTGCATACAGTATAGAGTTAGAAACCTGCACAGGCCACGACCGTTCACCCGCGGGCCTAAAATTCCATTTCAAATACGAGCTGAAATGGGCTGGTTCTCTGAAAATTAATTGGTATATTCATCCAACAGGCCGTAATAGGGTGAAATATTTTTAAAGGTTATAAAAAGATTTCTGCCTTTGAAACTAAATGCTAACTTTTTTATTAAGTTTTTTTTTTTTCAAAAAAGGCGTATTTAGGGGCTCTATTTAAATTTTTTTTGAAAAATTTAAATTGAATTTATTTAGCAGAATGATGTAGTACATGGACTACTATTTAAACCAAATTGCAAAGAGACTGGTATTAAATTGATCGAAATGCCCGTTGCATACATATGCTGATAACCGGCATCAGTAAATAGGCTTTATATACGTTCGTAGCTCAGTGGGTAGAGCCTCCGCCCGGCAAGTGGAAGGTCGTGGGTTCAGGTCCCACCGAAGGCAGAAATATTTATTTTCTTTCGAACGTTTCACCATCTAATCACGCCATACCATCGGCGTTGGTATCACTACGCCAATAAACGTTGATTGATTGACATTGTTGTTTGATTTAACTATTCATTGTTGAGATTTCAGGTCGAGCATTATAGTATGTTGCTTAATTAATTAAAGGAAATTAATTAATCAATGCAATTAATTAATATAAATAAATTAACGTAATTAAATCAATTAATTAAAATAATTAACTGTCATTGTTCTTGCATCGGGCCGCCGAAATGCAAAAACGCCCGGGCCGCCGTCAACTGCCCAGTCCTCCCCTGATGATGATGATGGCTAAACGTGATAATACGGATAATTAAATTTGATGGTGATGAGGAAAGCTGTTGACTATATAATTCGATAATTGTAATGAATATTATATTTAATGATAAATGATATGGATAATTGAATTTGACGGCATATGGAATATTGAATTTAATGTTGATGGTTAATAATATATCCATCGATTTTATATATTATCCAATGATTTTCAATATTAATCAATGATTCATTTTTATAATGAATTGACCGCTAATTCTAATGGTGATGATAATTGAATTTAACGGAGATGATAAAATAGAAGTTTATTATGAAAGACATTAAATTTGGTGATAATGAATGATATTAATTTTTTGATAATTTTAAATTTAACGTCATAAGCTATCGACTTTTTAATAATGAACCATCTTCGATTTATTGATAAGTGGTGTTAAAGCTGACGATAAACCATGTGTGATTTAATATTAAATGACATTGAATTTGGTGATTATAGTAATGATAATGAATATTCAAATTTTGATTAATGATAATGAATATTTACATTTGCTTAATGATAATGAATATTTACATTTGCTTAATGATAATGAATATTTACATTTGCTTAATGATATGAACCTCATAATCACGACCACTACCTCTGAATTCATTGCGTTAGATTCAATTTATTTCCCATTATTTAATTTATTTCCCATTATTATTATTTCAATTATTATTTCATTATTATTCAATTTATTTCCCATTATTATTATTTCAATTATTATTTCATTATTATTCAATTTATTTCCCATTAAATTTATTTGTATTAAAAAGGAGGTCACGTGAAACCGTCGGTCCCATACTAGAAGATTGAACTATGACAATTATGAGACGTAATAATAATAATAATAATACTTTTAAATACAGTAAAACATTCCTAAGGCGACCATCGTCGGTTCCGTGAAAAAGCGGTCGCTCAGAGAGATG
>QLNU02014176.1:175291799-175303770 GCA_006491805.2 Dysdera silvatica | reverse complement strand
GTGCGATTCCTTTTCCAACGTTTCCTATCCTATTTTTCCCATTCAAACAGCTTGTGTCTTGGCGCAGTATAGCCCAGATGCTCTTGCGCCATAAAAAATCCAAACAAACAACTCGTTCACACCATTTTTTGATGGTTTTCCATCGTATAAATGGCTGAAAGGTCTATTTTTAAACGAAACCGAGTATGGAGGGAAGTGTTGAAAACTACATATAATTCAATTAATTTTTAAAAAAGTTTAGATTGAACAGAAATTGACATATTTAATCAATTTTTAATCGATAAACAGCTATTATAAATGGATTCTGCAGTTAATATACTGTTAGAAATGTATATTAGATTATAAAAATCCTCACTTTCAGAATCTTGACCGCCTTCGGCTCACTCTACGGCGCACCATGACCATTGTAGTCCTTGAGCTGTAAAACCATAAACAAATAAACATGCGCTTGGTATTAGGGAAGAAATTATTAGCCGCGTGCAGAGCAAGAGTTCGTGGAAAGTCACGAAATCGTAAATTATGATTTTCTTTAAATATATTTTATTTGGCGCGGAACGTTATCCTTGCGCCATACAGGACAAACCAACGAACAACTTTTAAGCGCAATTTTTTCCGGTTATGCATGGGTTTTATATAAATGTTTGATTATATGAAACAGCACTGGTTTTGCTTCTGTAATATAAATAATGAACTTTTCTAAGATTGTATCACAGCAGACTACGATACAATCAGTTTCTTTGTATCACATTATGGATACATTAGAGCGTGACACTAATCGTTGTAGTATTATAAAATAAATATCGTGATTAATTATAATAGTATTGTAAAGGACAGTTTATATAAAAAAATAATTGCTAAATTTCTATAATAATTGTTTTTTCGTTATAACGATAAATCTGGTCATATCGATATCTTTATCCGGCTCCTAGAATATCGTTATAGAATGTGAAGATTTGGCTGTAAGTCTTCGTTGACCGTTTCAATGCAAATCCACGATTCTACTTCGGAAATATCGATTGTCTATCGATGGTTCAATATGCATATCGATTATAAAAGATATTTTCCCGCCAAATTAATACGTTACATCGTATAAAATACTTTTTAGGATACGCGCTTCGAAAAATTTGGCGCGAAACTGACGATTTCGATGCCACTTGCGACGAGGAACTGGATGCTTTGCGAAAGGGGAATTTTTTTGTTTGAGAGGGATTTTTTTTCCTCCACTTCACCATGCAGCTGCGAACTGCGGGTGCAACTACAAACGTTGCCGACGCGGATTTTTTTGTTCTTTTTCCCTTTTTTGTCATCAAGTGAGCTCTCTGTATAAATGTAGGTAGGAGAGTACTCCCGTTTCCAGGCTTTTGAATTCAAAGGGAAACTCCTACTGGCTTCAAATTTAACGCTCTTGGTCTAATCGGGGATAATATAAAAATCAAAATCGGGCTCCCATTTTTCCCTGCCGAGACAATCGAAGGGGGCGAGCGAAATGGCAATATTGCGGCAGAATTTTAATCTAAGCTCCCATTCAAAATGACAATAGGACTTTTGAAAAAATGCGCGAATTTTTCGTACAGCAGTAATTTAAAAATTTAAATTTGTGGACCTTCCCCACTAAAAATAATACCCCATTTATTTGGCCTCCTATCTCTGCGACCAAGTTTAGTCAAAACGCATTTTTTGCATTATCTCTGTGACTAAGTTCAGTCAAAACGCACTTTTTGCATTTATCTCTAACCAAGTTTTGTCAAAACGCATTTTTTGCATTGTCTCTGTAACCAGAGCCAATACAAAAGTACTACTATTACTAAAGCGATTTTCAGTAATAGTGATCAGTAATCTCTGGGCTTTATACTTTGTTAGTAATTTGTAATTGTCATTCCGGCAAAAATAGAATGACAAAACGGGTGTTTTATTTAATAAACTGTAAAAAATTAGGATAGCATAGCATGTGATATAAAAACAACTTAATACAGGGCATGCAAATGTAAGCGTATTTGTGCATGCAAATGTAAGCGTATTTGTGCATGCAAGCGTGGGTGCATTTATGCATGTAAGTCTAGGTGTATTTATGTATGTAAATGTCACTGGCGTATTTAGGGGTGATTGATGGGGGTCAAAACTCCCCAATTGCGATGCAATTTTGTATATATATATAGTTCGTTCACGAAAAGTAGTCCGATGGTACCGTTAGAAATAACGGGAGCTGACGTCACAAACGGGCTAGCCGATTACAGCAGAGGGGAGGACGTCATTTCAGAACTGGTTTTTGGCGCAGACAAACGTTCACTAAAAAACAGTTCTGAAATGACACCCTCCCCTCTGCTGGAATCGGCTATGCCGTTTGTGACGTCAGCTCCCGTTATTTTCTAACGGCACCATCGGACTACTTTTCGTGAACGAACTATACATATAAATATGTGGATTTTTTAGCTTTGCGACCTCTACCCACCTTATGAACTTAAAGTAAGTGTAGATTTATTTATGAACGTGTGAATACGTATTTATGTGCATAAATGTGGTTCTATTTATGCATGTAAGCATAGGTATATTTTATACATGTAAGCATGAGTGCATTTATGCATGTAAGTATGAGTTGTTTATGTATGTGAAAGTATGGGTGTATTCCTTCATGTAAATGCATGCATATTCATATTTATGCATATGAGGGAAAGTATATGTATGGGAGTTGTTTATGTATGTGAAAGTATGGGTGTATTCCTTCATGTAAATGCATGCATATTCATATTTATGCATATGAGGGAAAGTATATGTATGGGAGTGTATTTATGCATGTATGTGTATGGATGTATTAATGCTATCAACGTACAGTTTTAAAAATTGAGGTAAGCACATATTATACACGTTTATACATTACAATATACGTAAAATTACAACACGTTAAATTATTCAAAGTCTAAAGGGCACATATAACTCTAAGTCTATGAGTGATACAGAGGTGGACCCAGAGAGGAATTTTGGAGTGGTGGGGGAGAATTAAACTTTTTGTAAAATTTCCGTTGTTATATGTGGTTATACGTGGTTGGTCGTTATAATCGACGCTCGTTGTAACCCATTTCCACAGCATTTTTATGGATTGGGGAATTTCCCGAATTTCTCCCCTGGATCCGCCACTGACTGATGCATGTATAAACATTGTAAGAACCAAAGGTGGTCGGGGTGGGGAGGGACAGACCCAACAGTCGCGAAGCTATCGATATTAAAACTTCCCAGTTATATTATTGAAAAAAAAAAGTATTTTTTTACTATTTAGTTTTATTAGTTATTGTTACCTTGTAAAAAAGTATTTTTTACAAGGACTTGAGGGGAGCAAAAACGTTCATTCAACGACCATTCTGTGAGTTGTTCAATAAATGATACAGAATGGTTTTTCACATCGTTCAATGAATGTCGTGAGATTTTGGCTATACCTAGTTTGAATGAGGCTAGCGTAGTTCGTCTTGATCCGTGCAGCGGGGGGAGGGGGGGGGGGATTTTAATAACATAATAAACATAATTCGTTGGGGCCCAATTTGCTAAACTGCCAAGGGACCCGTGGATCTTACATCCGACCATGTTTACAGACAAGGTTAAGTTTTCGGCCCCGTTCTGGGGGGGGCTGATCGAGAGTCCCGGGAGGTGGAACTAAATAGATCAAGGACAGACAGACAGACAGACAGACATTAAATTATTATCTAGTGTATCAAGAGGCTAGAAAATGTACAGATATGCTTCAATAAATAGCCATACAAAAACGGATCAAATAATACGATTTGGTAAAGAACTAGCCGAAAAGACAATGGCCTTTGGCCATAATTGCTATTTTCCGGCCAAAATATTTTTTTTTTTCATGTCACACAGATCAGAGACATTAAAGTAACAGTCTTAAAGGAAACATTTTTCAGTACATCATCTTTCACCACTTCATCTCTCTACCGGGGAGAATGAAAAACAAAACATAAAAAAAAGTAAGATGTCACCTCCGGGTCATTTTTCCTCTGCGTCAAAATCAGTCAAGACACCAAAGGCTGTCGCCACGCCGCTTTTCCCTCGTTTTTTTCCCCTTTGGAATAATTTTTTCCCTACGCTCTTGTGGTGACAAACAGGCTTCCATCCTGTTCCCTTTTAATCCCTATCATTTTTTATCGATAACTATAAATATATATGTAGGGGGAAACTCGATCTTACGACCTAATGAATTTCATAACGACTGTCGTTAAATGAGACCCTGTTCGTTAAACACTGTCATTGAACTAGATTTGAGTTATTCTTAATTATTGTCATTCGTTGAGAGGAACATGTTTTTTAACGACATTCGTTAAACGAGATATATTCCTTAACGATATATGTTCGTTAAATGAGATATGTTCGTTAACGAGATTCGTTAAATGAGACATGTTCATTAACGACATTCCTTAAACGAGATATGTTCATTAACGACATTCGTTAACAAGATTCGTTAAACGAGATGTGTTCATTAACGACATTCGTTAACGAGATACGTTCATTAACGACATTCGTTAACAAGATTCGTTAAACGAGATGTGTTCATTAACGACATTCGTTAACGAGATACGTTCAATAACGAGATTCGTCAAACGAGATATATTCATTAAGGAGATTCGTTAAACGAAATATGTTTTGTTTCGTGAATATTCTTATTAGTCTTTAGGACTAATACAACAAACCCTGTATAACGGACATTTCTGAATAACGGGCAATTTTCCAATTCCCAGTCCCAATACTTGCTTAATGTAACTAAAATGCAAAGATGTGTGGAATGCAGGCCCGTGTACAGTATTTCAAAGGGGGTTGGTGAAAAATGGGAAGGAGCTTACCCTCACCTTGTTCGCGGGCTTGGTGTGATGAATGTGAATAACTCATTCATTGAAATCACTTTCATTCATCAATGAAAGACAATGATCACTTTCATTCATCAATGGAAGACAATGATCACTTTCGTTCATCAACGAAAGACAATGATCACTTTCATTCATTAATGAAAGACAATGATCACTTTCATTCATTAATGAAAGACAATGATCACTTTCATTCATCAATGAAAGACAATGATCACTTTCATTCACTAATGAAAGACAATGATCACTTTCATTCACTAATGAAAGACAATGATCACTTTCATTCACTAATGGAAGACAATGATCACTTTCATTCATTAATGAAAGACAACGATCACTTTCATTTGATTTCTGAGTAACAATGATCACTTTCATTTGTTTTCTGAGTAACAATGATCACTTTCATTCATTCCTCGAATTGCTGTGATTACTTTCATTCATTCCATGAATGGCAATGATCACTTTCATCCACTCCGTGAATGATAATGATCACTTTCATCCACTCCGTGAATGATAATGATCACTTTCATTCATTTCGTGAATGAGTAAAGAATATAAAAAATAATGACTACCAAGCGTAATTTCTTGTAGAAGAATGAGAATGGAAGAATAATTCCTTGTAAAAGGATGAGAATGGAAGAATAATTCCTCGTAAAAAGAATGAGAATGGAAGAATAATTCCTTGTAAAAGGATGAGAATGGAAGAATAAACTTGTCGAAGTTAATGATTAGGCCTACCTAGACAATACCGATTGCATACGAAGAATTTATATGTAATTTCTTTCCTTTTTCCTTTTCTTCCCTTTGTTGCCAAAAAAATTTTAAATTTCAAGATCGTTTAAGGCATTTCTTCTCTAATGGGTATTTATAATTGAATTTAAAAAAAGAACTGAAAAACCTTTTAATTTGTTTAGTTTTCCACTTAACGACGAACTCTTCATTCCGTGCGGTAATCTCCGATTGCTCTTGGCCTACATCTTAGGCACCAGTAAATAAGGACGATCCCAGATATTTTTCAATTTAATTTTTTATTTAGCACACAGGATTTTAAGTGTAACAAAAATATGGCTGCCAAAGAAATTTCCGACCAGTTTCGATAAAATTCTCGTTATTAGACATTTTGTTACAACTATGAAAAAATTAATAAAAAAAAATAAATAAATAAAAAATAGGAATCCATATTTTGATCGATTGTTTACTACTTTCGTAGCTTAGAATTTGATCAATTCCTCAGTTACCTTAATCAATTAATTGGTTATCTCGGTTTGTTTCCTAGTCATCTGTTTTAATTTCTTTGTTATCTCGATCACTTTCCTGGTTATCTCGATCAGTTTCTTAGTTATCCCTATTAAATTCTTTATCTAGATCAGTTTCTTAGTTATGTATTAATTTGTTGGTTACCATTTATTTTGATCAGTTTTCTGGATATCTCTATTAATTTGTTAGTTATCTCTATTAATTCGTTAGTTAACGGTTATCTTTATCAGTTTTCTAGATATATTTATGAATTTGTTGGTTATCAAGATCTATTTCCAGAATAACCATTTCGACACCAATATCTAGTTTTTTCTTCACGAATCAACTTGTTTATATTAATGTAAATTTAATATGAACTAGTTGTTATTAATAAATATTAATATAAAAATTACATGTTGAAACACTCATAAATGTGATGCCATTAATTATTTGATGGTGGAATAAAATAAAATTTCATTGGTTCATTCAAGATTCACGCCCTCTGTTATTTTTACCCGACATTTGTGTTTTATTAAGTCGGGGGCTTGCCTTTGATAACAATAGCGTTCGGAATGTAAGCCGCCCATTTTGTTTTTGTTGAAAAAAAAAAAGGTAAATTAAAAAGAAACTTCCAAAACTCATGAAATATGGAAGAAGGTTAGTCTGCTTTTTTTAGGAAAGGATTATTTTATTTCATTGTTTTACTTTCCGCTAAGATAATAAAACTTTTCATAAAATAGCCTTTTTTTTTTTTTCAGTACGTCTAACGAAAACAAGATTGGTAAGAACCAAGGCCATCAACAATTAAATGAAGGCGACAGGCCTGCGCGTCCAACAAAATCTAGTCACGTCACGTGACCAATGACGCCATGTTTATTCATCAGGCCTCCATTCTTTTTTGGTCTTGGTCTACAATAAATTAAGTAGACGGTCTGCGATTTCGAACTAGAAATGCAACCAGGGCTGCTGCTAACAATAGATGTCCCCGGGATTGATTTTCTCACCGAGCCCTCTGATAAGAGACGAGATCGGGGGGATCCTGTAATGCGGATCATTTGCATATTTATTTTTTCTAATAAATTTTTTCGTCACAAAACGAAATACTGATTTTAATATAAAGAAACTGAAACTGCTTGAAACTGAAATTAATATAAAGAAAATCGTTTTTAACGTAAAAAAAACAAAAACGATAATTTGGAATTTTCGTTTATTTTACGTAGGCTATTAAATTTACATTAAAAATAATATTCCTTATTCTTTCTTCAGCAAAATTATCAATTCTTCCTAATTAATATTATCTGCAGCATCTTTTTATGTGCATAATATAGGTAAACAACTTAATTTTAACTGGCTTATCCATCGTGGTATTGTGGAAAAGCTAAAATTCTATTACGACAAAAAAGTGCCGAAAAACCATAGGCGTAGCCGGGGGGGAGTTTTGGGGGTTGTAACCACTATCGCAATGAAATTTTGTATATTTAACATAGGAATATATGAGTTGTAGTTCTGTAATCCCTCCCATTAAGCCTATACCTCTCCCTTATGAACTTTCTGCCTACACCACTGAACTAAACCACAAATACTTTGATGAGTAGGAGCACTTGTAGTAGCATAAGTTAAAGAGCTAAAAATTAAAGTTTTAAATGCGTTTTAATAATCTGGAATTTTTTAGCATTATTTATCTGTATAATTAATCAATTTCATCCATTTTAATGTAATTTACACTTTCCTAGTTTTCTAATTGTAGTTTCATATTGAAATTTTGATGGAAAGAGAAGTTTTGACTTTCATTATAATTTAATTAAACACAAGTAGTTGGGGAATAGGTATTGTTAAAACTTACAAAATGCTAATTTGATTCATTGAAACGTATTCAATAATGAGTGATTGAATGATCAAATTGGATGTGGATTTGTTCGTACGTCGAGGTTATTTGGCGCCTTGTGCAATAGAACCGCTTCCGCAGCCCTAAATATGTCTCTGAAGTAGAATCTAAAAGCCGAAACCGTAACTTCTACAAAGCAGAAGACCTTCACGTGGTATAATACACGATAATCCAACTATAAATATGCAAATATGGTGCAACCTCGAAATTTTTAAACTCGAGAGAAAGGGATTTTACTTTGAGTTATTGAGGTATAAAAGGAATGGGTACCATTTCAATTTCTCGGTAACTCGAATCTAAACACTTCCATGTTTAGATTCGAGTTACCGAGTTTCCACTGTATAAATATACAATTGCGCGAATGTTTGCAACGAACTTTAAGGGATCAAAACTTTTGATCGTTATATCCGATTTCTCGTTAAAACTAGTTACTCTTTTTTTTTCCATCAGTTAATTTTAATGGTATCATCATCATCATTATTTATGTATGTTATATGTCATATATTTCAGTATCAGATATTTACATATTTTTTCATTACATTATATAAGAAAAATTCCTATTATTCTAAACTCACTAAGTCGTAGCCTTTGTACGAAAGGAGAAAATATATTTCTCTGGACTCGACCTACACAAATCGAGGGGGTGGGGGGGTTATTGTACTGTTGCTCGCTGTAACAGGTTTCTCTCGCAATAAAAGGGTTTCGTATATTGTGAGTTTAATACTGTATATTGTGAATGTAATACAACTGTATATTGTGAATGTAACACAACTGTATATTGTGAATGTAACACAACTGTATATTGTGAATGTAACACAACTGTATATTGTGAATGTAACGCAACTGTATATTGTGAATGTAACGCACCAGTATATTGTGAATGTAACGCAACTGTATATTGTGAATGTAACGCACCTGTATATTGTGAATGTAACGCACCTGTATATTGTGAATGTAACGCAACTGTATATTGTGAATGTAACGCAACTGTATATTGTGAATGTAACACACCTGTATATTGTGAATGTAAACAAACAAATATTGTATTTCCGGGTTTTCGTTATACTCGGGTTCGAGAGTATGCCACAATTTCGGAATCAACGCTAGAATTAAAATGACGCTTAAACAAATAATACTAGGTCCCTGCAAGGCCCGGACCAAATTGACCTATATGTAAATTCGACACTGAACACATGTTCAGTTATTAAGAGGTAAAATGATGTTAAGATAAAAGATAAGTAATTCAGCAGAAATGGAAACGAACAAAAGCCGGACGGCAATGAAATCCGAAATTTTGAAATAGCGTTTAGTCCTGATTTCGCTGAGCCCTTTAAAAAAAAAAAAACTGCAGGCCCTACGCATTTGTCTTATTTGTCTATGCGAAAATCCGATTACCCCTCCTTAAGTACGGCCCTGCAAAGGGCAGGTACACTAAGATAAAGGCCAGGATATATTCGACCCTCTAGTTCTGTCTAATTGTTCTAATTTTTCTTAAAAAAAAAATATTCAGAATCGTGGGCCCCCCACAAGCTTCGATCCAGGGTAAAATAAAGTTAGCGTCGTGGACCCCGGTACCGAGTAAGTACCCGTATTCCCCTTAACGGTAGCCCCTGGACGCAACAATATTAACATTAGTTCCATTTATTTATTTATAAAATACGTATAACAACAACAAATAATGAACGAGCACGCACAATGAGTCATTGTGAAGCACGACTGCGTCGAATATGTGACGTCATCAAATGAATAAAATGTGATGTCATCGGTTTTGTTTGCTTAAAGTCTTGTGCCACAAACGCGTTACAACTGCGGGACCACACAAGAGTTAAGGCTAAATTACCGGATCGAATCAATCCACTAAAATTCCTAAAGTAAACCATTCCCTATTTTTTCTCCCTACAATCCACTGGAATTATCAGATTATACTAAACCGTCTCGCCTCAATTTCCACGAACAATGAAAATAGAGTAATTGAACGAACACAGTCCCTAAAACATAGCCGTCAATAACAAAAAGTTAAATTGAATTTAGCATGGAAATGCCTTTGGCTGCTGGGGTTGTGTGTCGTCAGGAATTTAGTTGCCATTTTATTTATTTTTAAATTAAACAAATATGCAGGACTGCTTCTATATAGTACTGGTTATTTATTATTACATATTGCAGAAGCCTGATTATTCAAAGTAATATGAACCAAGCCAGGGCGGACTGGGTTCCGGAGATGGGCCAATGAGCGATTGGACTCGTGCTCGAAATGGGGCCAGACTCTACGCCCCTCTGATATTCCAGGATATGAGCCCTTTGGAGATTTTGCCCAGTCCGCCCCTATGCTGAGCTCATTACAAGTGATACAAACAGCTGTGGCTGCAACGTATTGGTTATTTCTGGTGAGATTAAAAATAACTTTATTTTGAAATAGCATGCCACTTATATATTATGATAAAATATCTCTTCAATATGTGCAGTGTATTTTTGTACATTTTTAATGTACACCACATGTTGTCACATATTAGAGTTTAAAATATATAAAAATGGTTAAAAGAATTTTCCAAGAAATAGATATTCTTAAACTCTTTTGTTCCCTAGTGCTGCTCGCGTTCGGAAAATTTATATAAACTTTTGAAATATGCATTGGGTTCGGATAGCACGGAAAGTCGGATAAGCGGAACTCGAATAATTGAAGTTCTACTAAAAAAATATATGCACATTTGATGCATCACTAAGAAATAACATACTTCCGCGTGTAACATTTTTTGGACGAAGAGTATGCTTATTACATAAAATTTATACAAAAAGTTTGTTTTTGCTCCTACATATACTCTTAATGTTTTCTAAGTTATTTGCAAGTTCCGTTATAACGAGTATTTTTATAACGCGAATTCGCTATAGCGAGAATTAATATTTCTGGAACATTAGTCAGGGAACGCAAACATTTGGCAAATTTTTGAGACTGACCTCCTGAAACAGGATTTCATAACCAAGGTATATTCAAGCAGCATCCTCCAAACAACTTCTTCAATAAAATAAATAACTTTTTTAAGGCAACCTTCAAAAAAAAGGCGTCTTCTACTAAATTAAAGCCACCTTTCTTCGGCTACGGCTTTTTTTTTTTGAAATTCTTCACAAAATAATGCACCACACACGTTTCTCCTGTCAACTTAAAGAAGACGCCCGATGTCAACTTAAAGAAGACGCCCGATGTGTGCCACATGTGGTGAACCATTAAATGTGTTGCATGTTTTAACCATTTGCATAAATTTTAACCAACAACGTTCATTAGCTTTTAACCAAAATAATTTTACCCTTTGTGACATTTTATGCAATTCTTTTAATCATGAAATCATTTTTAATTTTTTTTATCTAATATTGGCCTTGCACTCTCGTTTGATACTATCACATCGTTTTAGTTCATTGTACGTTTAATACATTTTTACTTTTGTATTTTTAATTTATTTTGTTTTTAAAACAGTACGCACCGTCTCATCTTATCTGGCGCAAGGGCACTTGTTGTCCTTGCGCCATAAACATATGACCAACCAACCAATATATATATAATGCAGCAGAAGACGACGACGATATCTAAAATTATGACATACATCTCTTAATTTATTAATCAGTATGGGTTTTACTTTCAAGAGATTAAAATTTGTGATAATTTAATCAAGTAGCTTAATGCTTAGTGTTTTGAGATAAGCATCAAGCTATTTTCTCCAAAGAATCCCATTATTTTTTACATATTTTCAATTGTTTTATTATTAATTTATCATTTTTAAATAATTAATTTCTTGTTTATGTAATCTTTTTTTTTTACAAAAGAATATTTTTGGCAATGCGCATCTATCGCTTTATAGAAAAATCTTTATAAATTATTTCCACAGGGGAAAAATACGCTTTATTTCCCAACATGCACCTAACCTCAATACTCCCATAGATTCTGTTTTTACAACGAGAATTTCTGCAAAGCGAATTTTTTCAAGAACGCTACCATCGCGTTACA
>QLNU02014176.1:175281392-175291699 GCA_006491805.2 Dysdera silvatica | reverse complement strand
TATTACCATTAATTAAATGATTTGAGATTTAAAAATATTTAGCACATAAATATACATAATAAATTTGATACTAGGTGCTAAGGTAAGGTTAGACTTTTAATTGAATCGGAAATAAGTTGCGACGTTTGTTATATAAACCGTGCAATGTGCATTATTGAATTGTGTGTGTGTATATATATATATATATATATAGCAAAATTGTAGTATGATTGTGACATGTAGTACTTTCTAATGTAATATACATGAATACACATATCTAAATGTATATTAACTTGGACAAAGTTAAAGTTGTAAAGTAATATCACACAAGGTAGTAAACCCAAGTAAATTTAAGTAGTAGAAACATCTCAGAATAAAAATTGACATGTAGTAGTAAAAGGTGAAGAGGAGTAAAAGATTAAACAATACCAAGAATTTTGTTCTTCATCAGGGACCGCACAAAATCCCTGTTATTGGTTTGCTTTTTCTGACTACAGTAATTGAGATTTATGATTAATACTGAATGAACCAATATTGATCAAAAATTATATATAAATATGTATTAATTTAATTAATAATTAATAAATTAATTAATTTAATTAATAATTAATTAATTAATTAATTAATTAATTAATTAATTTAATTAATAATTAGTAATAATTAATTAATTAATTTAATTAATAATTAATTAATTAATTAATTAAATTAATTAATTTAATTAATAATTAATAAATTTAATTAATAATTAATAAATTTAATTAATAATTAATAAATTTAATAAATTTAATTAATAATTAATAAATTTAATAAATTTAATTAATAATTAATAAATTTAATAAATTTAATTAATAATTAATAAATTTAATTGATAATTAATAAATTTAATAAATTTAATTAATAATTAATAAATTAATTAGTAAATATTGAATTTAACATAAAAGTTTTCCTCGCCCATTCTTGGCGGAAACAGGCTTTGGGACGGGCAGAGCGCCATGTTCCCAAGCCTCTTTTTACATCACTTCTTAATGTGCCATGTCTAGAAACTTCCTGACAATGTGACACGTGTTTAGGATTGTGGCTTTTTGTATTTCAATGTAGGTGTTTGGGTCAATGTTGAGTATCTCCAAATTCGTCGCAAGCGTTTTTGGTACTATCCCTGTTGCTGAGATGACTAACGGGATGATGAGGATCTTTTCCATACCCCATATATCTCGTACTTCATGTCTGAGATCTTGGTACTTGGTGATTTTCGTTGTGTAGGTTGTCTGTATGTTATTGGTGTTGGGTACTGCTATGTCGATTAAGTACGTGGTCTTATTCGATTTATCGACGAGGGTTATGTCAGGACGGTTATGTGGGACTGTCTTGTCTGTTATGATTGCTCTATCCCAGTAAAGCTTGTGTGTTTCGTTCTCATGCACGGTCTCTGGCTCATATTTGTAGTACGGGCATTTTTCTGTCAGAAAGCCAGCATTCGCTGCCAATTTCTGGTGGACTATTTTCGCTACTTGATCGTGTCTATGTTTGTAGTCTGACTGCGCAAGGATCTTGCATCCTGCCATCACGTGTTGGATTGTCTCCGATGCCGCATGACAGTGTCTGCATTTGTCGCTTTCTATGTCTTTTCTCTGGATGAATTTCTGATTGTTCCTTGTTGCGATCACTTGGTCTTGGATGGCTAGCATGAATCCTTCTGTCTCTGGCTGGAGAGTGCCTTTGGCCAGCCAAGAATTTGATGCCTTTTTGTCAACGTGTGGTTGTTGCAGGTCATTGTAGTGCCTGCCATGTAATGGTTTTCCGGCCCAAGTTCTCAGTTTCTGTTCGTTGGCTGTTTCGAGGACACGCTCTTCGGTACTGCTGGGTTTAGTGTTTGCCGTTCAATTGCCGTTGCAGGGTGTAGTTGTCCGGCTCTTCTCTGGATGGTTCTCATTTTCCGCTGGAGTTGTTCTAGTTCAGTGTTGGACCATTTGATGATCCCGAAGGAGTAGGTGAGCACTGGTACCGCATATGCGTTAATTGCTTGCGTGGTGTTCTTCCCGCTCAGTTTCGTCTTCACAATGCTTCTAAGTCTTTCTTGGAATGCTTGCGTGAGCTGGACTTTGACTTTCTTGTGCTCCTGCTGCCGTTTTTGCATTATCCCTAGGTATTTGTAGGTTTCGCCCTCGTCCAAGGTCTTCAGTAGTCTCCCGTCTTCGAGTTCGATGCCTGGTAAATCTTCTTTGCTATTCTTCTGTATTTTGCACTTATCGAGGCCGAATTCCATTCCTATGTCCTTGGAGAATGTCTCTGTTATACTGATGAGTTGTCGGAGTTGGGTGATTGTTGGCGCGTATAGCTTGATGTCATCTACGTACATGAGGTGGGAGACTTTATGTAGGTTTCTCTTGTCTTTCTTCAGCATGTATCCGTATTTACTTGTGTTCAGCATCCTTGACAAGGGGTTTAACGCCAAGCAGAACCACTGGGGGCTTAGTGCGTCTCCTTGAAAGATTCCGCGGCGGATGGGGATCTCGGCCGTTTCTATTTTACTGTCTGGCGTGTTTAGCTGTAACCGGGTTCTCCATTGTTTCATGCTGCTCTGTAGGAATCGGATGATTGAGGGATGCACTTTGTATATGCTGAGTATTTCAAGGAGCCACGAGTGCGGAACAGAGTCGAAAGCCTTCTTGTAGTCTATGTATGCGGTGTTGAGTTTTCGCTTTTGTTTTCTTGCTTGTTCCAGGATAACTGAGTCGATGGTAAGCTGCTCTTTACATCCCAGAGTCCCTTTCTGGCATCCCTTTTGTTCTTCCGTCATTAAGTTGTTGCTTTCGCTGTGCCGGCTTATTTTTTCAGAGATGCACCCCGTGAGTATCTTGTACAGGGTGTTAAGGCACGTAATGGGTCGGTATTTCGCTGGGTTACTGGTTTCATAGTATATATATCCTGGCAAACAAGAAATCAATTATTGAAGATTGCAGTGTACTGAACAGATTTAATACTGGAAGTGATCATCGAATGGTGAGATGTAAAGTGCACTTAAATACTAAACTAGAAAGGCAGAAGCTCATTAGGAAACAAGTATGTAAGAGGGTGGATTTAAAGAAATTAAAAGAAAATACCGAGGCATTCAAGTTGGAATTAAAAAATCGCTTTTCTGCACTGGAAGGACTTATTGAAGAAGTTGACATCTCAGAAGCAAATGAAAACATTGTTAAGACAATAATTGAAACTGCTGGGGAAATTGGTGGTGTAATATGTAAAAAGCAGAATAGCAAATTATCTGAGAAGACGAAACAACTCATGAAAAGGCGAAGACTTATGAAGGTGGACAATCAAAATACCAGTCGCAAGATCGAGTATGTAGAACTTTGCAAAACTTTGCGCAAAAACATGAAAGAAGATATAAGAAAATTCAATTGTGAGTTAGTAAGGAAGGCCATTGAAAGCAACAAGAGCCTTAGGGTTGTTAAAGGGAGTTTGTCTATTGGGAAGAAACACATCATTGCATTAAAAGGAGAGGATGGCACTGTAACAAGAAATAGGGAAGAAATACTTAGAAGAGTTGAAGAATTCTACAGAAAGCTGTATGAGGGAAACAGTGGATTAAACGAAGACTCTGAGATAGTCGAAGGAACAGCTCCTAAAATCTTAAAAGAAGAAGTAGCATTTGCAATAAAAAGTATGAAGAAAGGAAGATCCCCTGGCGATGATGGCATTACATTAGATATCTTAAAAGAAGCTGGAGAACATGTAGAAGTGATCATCGAATGGTGAGATGTAAAGTGCACTTAAATACTAAATTAGAACGACAGAAGCTCATTAGGAAACAAGTAAGTAAGAGGGTGGATCTAATGAAACTGAAAGTAAATACCGAGGCATTCAAGTTGGAATTAAAAAATCGCTTTTCTGCACTGGAAGGACTTATTGATGAAAGTGATATCTCAGAAGCAAATGAAAACATTGTTAAGACAATAGTTGAAACTGCTGGGGAAATTGGTGGTGTAACCTGTAAAAAGCACAATAGCAAATTATCTGAGAAGACGAAACAGCTCATGAAAAGGCGAAGAGATATGAAGGTGGACAATCGAAATACCAGTTCCAGGATTGAGTACATAGAACTTTGTAAAACTCTGCGCAAAAGCATGAAAGAAGACATAAGAAAATTCAACTGTGAGCTAGTAAGGAAAGCCATTGAAAATAACAAGAGCCTTAGGGTTGTTAAAGGAAGTTTATCTGTTGGGAAGAAACACATCATTGCATTAAAAGGAGAGGATGGCACCGTAACAAGAAATAGGGAAGAAATACTTAGAAGAGTTGAAGAATTCTACAAAAATCTATACGAAAGTAACAGTGGATTAAACGAAGACACTGAAATAGTCGAAGGAACAGCTCCTAAAATCTTAAAAGAAGAAGTTTCATTTGCAATAAAAAATATGAAGAAAGGAAGAGCCCCTGGTGATGATGGTATTACATTAGATATCCTAAAAGAAGCTGGAGAATATGTAGAAGACATACTTGCAAAATTCTTTACCAAATGTCTTAACAGCGGTAACATACCAAACCAATGGGATTCTGCAACAGTAATTCTTTTGCATAAAAAAGGTGATAAAGAGGATTTGAAAAATTACCGACCAATTAGCTTGTTACCTGCTATTTATAAAATCTTCACAAAAGTGCTAACACATCGCCTGCAGAAAAAATTAGATGCAGCTCAACCAAGAGAACAAGCTGGATTTCGAAGTGGATTCAGTACAGTGGACCATATTCAAGTATTAAGAGAATTAATTGAAAGAACACATGAATATGAACTTCCATTGTGTGTTGCATTTATTGACTATGAGAAGGCCTTTGACTCTATTAAAACATCAGCAGTCATCAACTCTTTAAGATCAACAGACATTGAGGATGTGTACATTGACATGGTGAAACGTGTGTATAAAAATGCAAGTGCAAAATTTCGGTTACATAAAGATACCAAAACTATCAAACTTGGCAAAGGGGTGAGGCAGGGAGATACCATTTCTCCAAAACTTTTTACTTCAGCTTTACAGATGATTTTTCAGCTGATAAATTGGAATAACAAGGGAATAAAAATAAATGGTGAATATTTAAATCATTTGCGGTTTGCTGATGACATTGTTATTTTTTCAACGAACCCATTAGAACTCCAAGACATGGTACAGGAGCTCTCAACTAGAAGTAAAGAAGTTGGACTCAAGATGAACCTACAAAAAACTAAGATCATGTTCAATAATTTTGTAGAGGAAACAAAAATACAAGTTGACAACATTGAGCTAGAAATTGCTGATTCATATATTTACCTTGGCCAGCTGATTTCAATGGATGGCAACATTATGAAAGAACTCAACAGACGTATTAAACTTGGCTGGAGTGCATTTGGAAGAAACAGTTTTATCCTGAAGGGGAAATTGCCTTTGTGTCTAAAAAGAAAGGTCTTCAACCAGTGTGTATTGCCAGTCCTCTCTTATGGATCAGAGACATGGAGTCTAACAGTTGGAGCAATACGAAAGTTACAGACAACGCAAAGGAGCATGGAGAGGTGCATGCTTGGAATAACTAGGAGAGATCGAAAAAGAAACACTTGGGTGAGAGAGCAAACTAGAGTAGAGGACATCATTGTTAAAGTAAAAGGGCTGAAATGGCGATGGGCTGGGCATATTGCAAGAAGAACTGATCAACGATGGACAACAGAAATTCTGAACTGGATTCCAAGAGACCACCGAAGACCTAGAAAACGTCCTCAAACTAGATGGGTGGATGAAATAAGAAAACAGGTTGGGGTGACGTGGAAGCGAATTGCTCAGGATAGACTTGTGTGGAAAGCATTTGGAGAGACCTTCATCCAGCAGTGGATAGATAATGGTTGAATATGATGATGATGATGATATATAAATAGGAAATAGTAGATAATGTAAATATAAATCAAAATGTAGAAAATCAAGCGAGTAAATGAAAATTATATAAATAAGAAATAGTAGATAATCTAAATATAAATGGAAGTGTAGAAAATCAAGCAAGTAAATGAAAATTATTAATAAGTAGGTGCAAATATATGAGCAATACCAATATTCACACAGCCACATCTGCATACTATATAAAATAATAAAGGCCTATGCACTAAAATGTGTATATACAATATAGGTGTAAATGTATGTACATCATACCACAATTACAAAATATACATTCCTGTGTAGTGAAAGTATAAATGAATAGACAATTTTACGATTAATAATAACGGGCTAGTGACGAGAGTGAAGATTGAAATTATATGACAATATATTGAACCTAGGCATGCATGTACAATCTTTTTCAAGGGAACAGTTATACACGCATGCCGGACACAATATATAAGATCTTCAAGACAGTGTTTCTGAAACGCCAATAAACCGTTCGACTAAAACCCCGAAAAACACTGTCAAACGGCTCAAAGGCATTCTGCTCCCGACATCACCCTACAGATCATTGCTGTTACCAAGAAATATTCAAATATATAAAAATGTAATCCTTTATAATAATAAATAAATATATAATTCTTGTAAGTACATGTACATTTTATTATATATTTATGTATTTGAATATTTTTTACACCTATTCATTACACCTATTTACATCGTTTTACATCTATTCATTACACCTATTTACATCGTTTTACATCTATTCATTTACACCTATATTGTATATACACATTTTAGTGCATAGGCTTTTATTATTTTATATAGTATGCAGATGTGGCTGTGTGTGCCAGGATATAGTCAATTTCACTAGTTCCCCCATTTGGGTGTTTCCATGTCCATTTTCTTTGCGGTTTCTTCTTAAAAAATGAATTCATGATGCTAAGATTTTCAGCTTCTGCAAATTCGATGAGTTGATCGCCACGTTCATTCCTTTCCCCATATCCGTATTTACCAACCGATGTCTCTCCTTGTTCCTGTTGTCCAATTCTTGCATTGAAATCCCCCATGATGAGCTTGATATGTTGTTTCCCTTTGGTGTGTAACTCTTTGATTTCTTCATAAAATTCTTCAACCTCTTCGTCGGTATGGCTTGATGTTGGTGCATATACCTGTACTATTTGAAGTTGGTATCGCTGGGTTAGTTGAACAACGAGCCTCGCTGCTCGATCTGACGTGCTTTCGACTTCAAGAAGGTAGTCTTTAATTCTTTTGTTGATTAAGAAGCCAACACCACTTGTTCTTCCAGTTTCCGTTCCTCTATAATAAAACAAATGTCCACTTTTAAGTTCCACCAACTCTTCACCTTTTCTTCTAACTTCACTGAGTCCTACAATGTCCCATTTGATCTTGTCAAGTTCTTCTTCCAATTCCTGAAGTTTTGCTTCAGAAGCAAGGGATCGTCCATTAAACGTAGCCAAGGTCAATAACAAACGGCAGCCTGGGCCATTCCAGTGATTCTTAGCACCCCCTGCTTTCATGCCACACTGACCGCTGCCTTGATCAGGAGCACTCCAGCACCTGGAGACTAGGGGCCATGGTTTCTGGTGTGTCAACATAATGGAGGAATTAGCCATAATTTCACCACGCTGGCTAGACGGGTTGGTGAATTAGCCCTCCCCTTCCGCCTTTCTATCCGTGTAGCAAATATTAATTTGCCACATAAATAGAAAGCTCAGCCTGCACCACTTGAAGGCGGGGTAGGACACTAGGTTACTGGCCTGGCCGGTTCCACACATCGTCACATACGTTCAGCGTGTGGGTCTCCTTCCAGTTAGATACCAGCAACCCTTTTGCAGGCCATACACACACACACACACATACACACACACACACAGTGAAAATCGTTTATAACGACGCCGGTTATAACGACCAACCGCATATAACGACGGAATTTTTACAAGAAGTTTGGTTTGCTATTCTACTCCATACTAAATATATCGGTTATAACGACATCGTATATAACGACGAAACCTGCTATAACGACGGCGATTTTGTAGTCTACGTAGATTCTAAGTAGGGAAATTCGTATCGGATATAACGACGCGACTTGACAGTCATAAAGCAGAACCACATAGGTTAATTATTAAAATTTAAAGTTAGTTACAAAATTTAAGTGTTATTCTAATCTTGTTTATTTACAAATGTCTGAGAAATTTTTATTACTGCTAAACCTGAATATTAAAGATAGTGAACTTAAAAAGTGATTTATTAATTGAATATCACGAGGGTCATATTCTTAAGGGGCCTATTCTATTTTTTCAGTGTAGAGCCCATAAATCTCTTAAACCGGCACTGTTCTGAAGTCATTAGTATAATATAATAAATATAATTCATTAGATTTGTTTTCTACATTATATACTTTAGTAGTATTTTCTATAATTTTTTAAATTTAAAAAACTAAGGAAGTACTATGTTTTTAGTGTGGTTATAAAACATAATATAAACGGAAATTAAATTCATTATAATTAAGTATATTTTTATTTAATTTTGAAACCAAAAAGTTTAATAAATTTTACTATCAAAATAATTTATAAAATTCTACAGGGCATTGCTATAGGCTACCATGATTTTAAAAAGATATCGTTTATAACGACTATCGGTTATAACGACCAAATTTTCGCGGTCCCTTGAAGGTCGTTATAACCGATTTTCACTGTATATAGTAAAAAAATGGTCAAACTACACGTGTATCCCCTGTGCGATTTGTCGTCAAGACGTGGCAACCCTGTCGCGGCAACCTCCTTTCCGGATTACGTCATCGTGCGCTCGCTTCCCGGCCGCCATACTTTTTTAAGGAGTAATTACCTTTTATACTGAGTTTACTACCTATTACACTCCTTTCAGATTTTTTTAACAAAAAAAAAAAACTTCTGTCTTTAAGCTTCTGAGCTTTTATGGCTTTTAGAATCATTTCCTCCACTTCCTCTTTGTGACACCGTCTCCACATATACTCTGCGTAGTATGAGTCAAACAGCTTTTTGGCGCCGACATTGCGATGCTCCATGTTACCCTCATACATCCTCTGCCTTCTACCCCATACTTACTGCAAATTACGAGTCCAACAGCTTATCAATGCTGATTTACAAAGTACGAGTCCAACAGCTTTTCATCGCCGACATTGCGATACTCCACATCCTCCTGATCTCCTTCATACCTCCTCTCCCGTTTCCTTCTATACGTCTTCCCCCCATATCTCCTTTAACCTCTTCCTCCTATATCTCCTCTAACCTCTTCTTCCCATAAATCCTCTAATCTCTTCCTCTTATGCCTCCTCTCTGTCCCAAACGTACAATCAATTCCAATCCATTACAAAAATAAAAACACTTAAGCATTCGTACATTCTATCGCTACAACTCACAAACCACCACCGGCACGAACGGACGCTATAACACTACAATACAACTACCATGTACATGTGCTCATTTTTAACGCTTCCTAAAACTTTCCCTCTGTTTTAAGAGTATAGCATCAGTTTTGGAGACGAGTTGGCGACAAAACAGGGGATTCATCTGTAGTTTTACCTAAATGTGGTTTTTGATAGCCTAGTATTTTTGACAACCGTGTAAGTTTTGCCTGGTGCTAGTGCAGAATACGGTAAACGTTGGCGACTTGTTTGAAATATTGCCATTATGACTTGGAACGCATATTGCTATTTCAGTATTTTGGAAGAACATGTTTTTTAGTTAATGAAGAAATGTTTTGGCATCACTGATAATAATCTCACTCCTTGGTTGCCAATGGCGCCAGCTTCCTGCTTGCTGCGATTTCCCTTCTGTGACGTTATGATGGATTAGTCCGGAATGTTTAGAAATGCATAAAAAAAGACTCACTTATGCTTTTGGAAGTTTTCATTAAAGATGTGACCAAAATATAAATGAATTCCATGCTTGCTTTGTCGTCAAAGGCGCATCAACCTCCTTCCCGAATTACATCATCATGATTTGTCTTTTTGAGCGGCTGCTTTATTTCCGGCCATCATGATTATTTACAAACAATGGGGTCACCATGTGGCTTCTACTCACCTCAAGGCATTCACTGATTCAGGAAATTTCAATGTTCAAAAAACCCTGTATACAGCATTTCTCACATGGCAGCAGGTTACTTTGCCCATTGCCAGCCGCTTTTGGCAACACTTCAAAAAAATTTAGTAGATGACAGACTATGCAGATTTACCAAAAGTATTTCTAAATATATAAGTATGTATGACTATAATATAAACACAGGGTATCTACTCATTTGGAAAACCTGGAAAAGTCAGGGAAATTTTAAATCCATTGTTACAATAAATAACTTATTAAAATAACTTTCCTGAACTGTGCTTTTCATACCACATTGCCTACTGTAAAATTTGAAAAACTTGTACTTTTGACT
>QLNU02014176.1:175265102-175277869 GCA_006491805.2 Dysdera silvatica | reverse complement strand
AAGTGTTCGTTTTTAAGAAGTGTCCATTATTGGGGAAAAAATAAAAATACGTAAATATTTTCAGTTGAAATTTAACATTTACGAAGCTTGATTTAATTAATTATAGTAAATATATACAGCAGCACATATTACATTTATAAATAACACTCACCTTTTACAACGATCTCTCTGTTTAATTATCCATTTCATTTAATTGTACAGCATTACAAATTTATTTTGAAAAAAAGTCTGAAATTTTGGTTTGCTTTTTATACATTTTTACAATTTTCCCTTCCACATGAATTCCTAATTCGAATGCATTTTTTAGACCATCTGGATCATTCTCTTGTAAAAAATAATTTTTTAATTTACTAATGCATTAAATGGCTTCTTTCTTAGACACTATTTTCATAATATTTTCTTCGCTTTCAGCAATTTCTAGCTCCTTATCCAGTTCTGTATTGTAGTTTCTGACATCATCAATTAGGTCATCAACATTAGTGGATTGATTTTCAGTTGATAATTGTTCACCTATTAACGTGTAATCTTCATAAGATTCAAGGAAGATTTTCATAATGTCATCATCAACAGTTTCTGTAGTGGCTTTGTTGGTGATGGAAATTCCTGCTTTTACAAAACAAGGACCCATAGTTGCAGCTGTGATTTTTACTGAAGACGAAATCCACAATATTGCGTCTAAGATACTTACACTGCTTGAAAGAGAGCTTGGTGATTTAGTGTCTTCCATTTTTGCTACAGTCTCTCAGAAACAAGATGGAGTTCTCACTACGAAGCTGTTAAGCATGTGTTTAAGTGCTTTAAGAAGATCGTTGATGCCATTGAGGAACTGTGTGATACTTCGGAAATGATTGAAACCAGAGGAGCAGCGCAAACTCTGTTGCCTGCAATGTGTGATTTCTCGTTTTTGCGCTTATAGTGTTTATTGAATGATGTCTTAGAAGAAGTCGACCATGTTCAAAAGTATTTGCAGATTCTTGGAATGAGCTTCGAGAAGTCTAAAGGTCTTTTTAAAGGACAAAAGAAATGACCTTGTTGATGAAACACTGCAATTTGCAAAAGACACACATGAAGAGATGGATATTCCTATAGTAAAAAAAGAACTGTCACAAGGAAGAATATTATGTCCGTAGAGAAGGCTGGCTGCAGACGAACTGCTGACTTTGAACCAAGAACTGAAAAGGTCAATGTTAGAGTGTATTGATGAGTTTCAACAAGAAATCAATATACATTGCGAAAGCATGGTATGTATATCAGATCTGTTTGCAGTCTTAGAGCCCAGCAATGTGATCGAAACCTCGGAAACTGAACTTCCCAAGCTTGTACAAAGTTTGGTTGAAAATTACAATGAGCTTTCTAAAGATGGTATCTTTACAGAAATTCCACACCTAAGAAGATTTCTGAAAGACGCCAAAGTTCCAAAAGAAAAGTCTCCTGGTTGGACTTCCTTTTAAGATTCTAAGAGTTCATGGTTGAATGTGAACTTTTCGACTCTGTTCCCAATCTCACTTTAGCATTGAGATCTTTCTTAACTTTGTGTTTCTGTTGCATCATGTTATAGGAGTTTTTCGAAACTCAAACTAATTAAAAATTATCTCAGATCCACTATAAACCATGCATAACTCGCTACCTTAGCCATTTTGCCAATTGAATAGTGTGGCTAAAGGTATCGATTTTGATGACACAATTTCAAATTTTTCAAAACAAAAAGTTAGAAAGAAGAGATTCTAAGTATTATGTTGAAGTACTGTTTGTTGGATTAGAGCCTAGAGAACGAAACTTGTAAACAATTGAGTTTTCATTAAATTGTATTATAATAATAATAATAAAGTTGTGCACTAGGTGCTATTACTATGAAAAAAAACATTGTACATTAGACTGGCTTATTAATAAAAAGGTACTTTACTTTGTTATTCATAAAAAATTATTTACAAAATAATTAGCATTTTGTCCTCTTTGTTAACTAATTGAATAAAAAAAATTGCTTTCTCAGTAAATTCCATTTTATATTTTGGTGGACATGGGGGTGACAAGTTTAAACTCAGCACCGGGTACCACCAGACCTTGCTACGCCTCTGCCAACAGGTCATTGGCTATGGTGGTAGTGTGAGCTGGCTTGCATAGTCACCGGACCTCACCCCATTGGACTTCTTCCTTTGGGGCTATCTCAAAAGACACGCCTATCACACTCAATATCCACTGTCGCATTACCAATGCCTGTACAAGCGTCACGTCTGCAATGCTACTGAATGTGCAGGAATAAACACGCTACTGGACACAAACGTGTATTGCGACTGACAGTGGCCACAGCGGACAAACATAATGACATACAGTAATACGCTGTTCACATTTGCCGAACCAAATACCCACATATTAGCGTTTGACGTGTTCTATTCCCGCAATTCATGTACCATTTTGTACTGCATCAGTGATACGAGACAACTTTGTAATTAACTTTTTTTTTTCCGTTTCTTAAATCGATTTCGAGATAGCAGATCTACGTTCTGAATTTTTCCGCTAGGTATGTAATGTTAACTGATGATGTTAGAATGGCAAATGTAAATGTAAAAATGGCATGAAAATAAAATTTACATTTGTACGCTGCACGCAGTCTCACCTTGTAGCGCATAGTCACTTCACTACGTATACAGTACGTACATACATATCATATTCATGCATCTATCTCTCGCAGTGTGACAGTTATCAACGTGTATAATGACTTTACTAAACCACCCTTAAAGTTGTGTGCGCAATGAAAATATCGCCCCTACCTGAAGCTTTCCCTCTATACATAGCTATATGAAGGAAAAGCTGTCACGCAGGGGCCTCCTTTAACTTCCTAAATCACGATTTTTGCCCTATTAAGGTGGTGGAAAAAAATCGTTTCGTACTAACTAATTGGTGCTTAACAACTTTGTAATTGACTTTTCCCCGTATCTTGAATAGTTTTCGAGATAGCAGTTCTAAGTTCTGGATTTTTCCGCTAGGGGCGCTGCACGCAGTCTCATCTTGTAGCGCATAGTCACTTTACCATACCTATGCATTACGTTCATACATATAGCTCTCTCCGTTCGACAGTTATCTGCGTATATAAGGACTTTACTAACCACCTTGTATATGTCTAGAATCAATATTTAAAGAACTAGAGCTGCGGTCAATGTTTTTGGGAAGCACTGTATACTTCTAGTATATATGGAAACCTATGCGGACAAGGGCATTCTATATCTGTAAAATGCCTTTTGTTCGTCATCCCCCACTTTGCTATTTGCATTGTATTACAACCCTCTTTCCTTTTTCTGCTAAGAAAATTTTTTTCCTACTAACGATTTTCCGCTTTATGAAGGCTTTTCTCTTTGACGGGACTAAATAGTGCTTTCCGATACCGCGTTAGACAGTTTCCGTGTTAGCTAATGTTAACTACCATTGACTTTTGAAGGGACCGTAAAAAATATGAGCTAAAACGGAAACTATCTAACGTGGAAACCGAAAGCACTAGTTAGTCCCGTTAAAGAGAAAAACCTGCATTAAGCGGAAAATCGCTAGCAGGAAGAAAATTTTCTCAGCAGAAAAAGGAAAGAGAGTTGTAATACAAATAGCAAAGTTGTAAACAAATAGCAAAGTTGTAAACAAATAGCAAAGTTGTAAACAAATAGCAAAGTGGAGGATGACGAACAAAAGGCATTTTACAGATATAGAATGCCCTTGTCCGCATAGGCGGAGCCAGGGGGCGGTTTTGGAGGTTGTAACCCCCATCGTAATAAAATTTTGTATATTTAATATAGGAATATATGAGTTATAGCTCTGTAACCCCTCCCATAAAGCCTAAACCCCCCCTCCCCTTATGAACGAACTTTCTGCCTGTGCTTGTGTTGCAATCATTTTGCACACCACCCACCCACCATAGCATACCCAGAAAGTTCATAAGGAGAGGGTTACAGGCTTACAATGGGGGGTTACAGAGCTACAACTCCATTGTATTTACATGTATACTATATACAATTTCATCGCAATGGGGGTTACAATCATAATCGCGACCACCCCCCCCTTGCGTATGCCAGTGCCACCCACTTCTTAAATAAAAACGTTCATTATTAACCAGAACGAAAAGTCACTCATATCGACTTTATCAATTCATGGATAAACCTACCGCAAGGGAGATTATATACAAGGGAATCATTATCTTTACAAGGGAGGTACTTTATCGTTACAATTTAAGCTTACATAATAGACTCTTTGTATGGAATTGGCATGCATAGTTAGCATGAAATTTTGCATCATATTGATCGTAACTACTAAAACCACAAAATAGTGCAAAAATTAAAATTAATAAAAATAAAATGCAGTGATAAAATAAATATTTTTATCAAAAGGAAAATAAATGTAGTCTTAAATTTGGTAAGAAAAGACAAAGAAAAAAAATAGCATATGCAGTCATCTCTTACCACTGAATTTAATTATGCATATATTTATTTTACATGTAATTTCCATAATACCTGCATACTACAAAATTTTTTTCTGAGTCTGTGAGTTTCTGCCCTAGACAGGTTTCACTGTATATAAACATATGAAATATAATTTTTAATGTGAGCCCTCTATCGACAAACTTCCAATTAGAAAAATATTGTCCTATATCTGTTCAAGTGAAAAAAAAAAATCGGTTAAAAACATGGTCCACTTCATTTTTTACCTTATGCACGATATTTCTATGTGTCAAGGAGTTCTTGAAAATTGAGATCTTGAGTTGTGGACCCCCCCCCACTTTTATTTTAACAAAATAATTGGTACTTTCAGAGATCTGATATCGAAAAAATAATAAGATTTCATTTGGGATAGATACGCTGTTTAAAAACGTCCCTGAAAGTTAGAGAGAAAGAAATGGAATTTTCTGGGAATTTGAAATTCATTGTTATAATAAATAACTTATTAAAATAATTTTCCTGAACTGTGCTTTTCATACCACATTGCGTACTGGAAATTTTGAAAAACTTGAACTTTTGACTAAACTTCTTCCAAACATTACTATTTTGCACTAAAACTAATGTAATTTATATAAAATTATTAAACCCATATATTTCTCAGGAGAAAATGTTTGCCAAATATATAACTACAACTTGAAAAAAAGAAAGTATTTTTAGCTAAACTATGTAATCTGTAAGGGATTTTGCTAATACCAATCTCCTTTCCTTTATATACTCACTTTACATGCAATAAAAAAAAATGAAGCATCAGCTTTGCGATTATATAGTTAAACTCTTTTATAATGAACTTAAAAAGGGCCGAATGAAAATGTTGCTGTAAATATTTAATTTGTGCAAGTTTTTAGTGTAAAGAAATGCATTTTTTAATACAGCTTTTGAATTTGTAAATTTACTGTAATTGAGTTATAAATGGCTTCCGGGTTTATGTTGGTGATTTTATGGCCTTAAAACTTGTTTTTATTATGCGCATTTTAATGCGTAGTGTGTTCTTTATTGTAATTAACAACCAGATATCGATTAAGATTTGGCCTCGAAAACCTGGGAAAGTTTGGGAAGTTTGAAACCGAATTTGAGTAGATCCCCTGTAAATAATAATCATGCAATATAATAATAGACAGTAATCATATAATAGTGTATCATCATTGCATCAGACCATTGGATGATGATGAATGAGTATTTTATTTTTGGTCGGATTGAGGTTGTTGGAAGAGCTATTGATTTGGACCCTTGGAAACAGGGCTGTGCTTACAGGGTTAGCGGCCCTGGGCAAAGCAGATTTTAGCGGCCCTTAGAAAAGCTTTGACATAACACAACGAAAAACGATTGAACAGAGTTTAGCATCATAAAAATAAAGTTCTTCAATCTGGCTTAAAAGCTGTAGGTAAAGATAAAGAGAATATAATGAAGTTAAATTAAAAATACGAGGCAAAAATTAAAATACGAATCACTATAAATTATTAAATTGTAATGAATTAATGAAAAGCTAACTCAACGAACAAAGCTGCTTTTATTATATTAGAACTTACAAAGTAATTTTTCTAGTTTTTTGTGCTGCCAAGTGTGTGAGAAACTAAGAGTCTCTTCAATAGTCATAGACCACTGCAATAAACATAATCACCTACATAGGCTACTGATGCTAACGCATTCGACTAAAAACACATGTATTTATTTCGACCACCATTTAGAGGTTGCATTATGGGAAGTATGATGACACATGCAAAATGTCAATTGACCAAATACTCTGTTGAAAGTATATGGAGTTGCTAAAAACTGACTTCTTGGTACTTACACTACACTTTTTTGGTGGCCCTAAATTTCAGCCACCTAGTTCACCCCCTGTGCATGGCTCTGCCTTAGAGTGTGGTAGGTTTTGGCACTGCATGCCCCCCGGCAGATCTTGCCCAATAAAATACACACAGACCATGTATAATTTGGAAGATTTGTTTCTTACTGGCATCTTATCTATATTTTTATATTTTAGAAGGTCCCAGTAGAAGAAAATCCATGTAATATCATAGACTGCACCAACTGTATGCCTGGTGACCGTGAATATTATCATGGCCCATTTCCCATGGAGATCGACAGTAATCAAAGCCCATTTTTTCATACATTTCTTCAAATATTTCGATCGATTCTCTTGTCTGCCTGGCCCGTGAACTTTCGTTCAGTGATGCTAGAATATTACAACTTAACTTTCAGAGCATTCCAAGCACGCCAGAAGGATGGTAAGATCCTTTTTTCTAGTTTTACTAATGTCTTTTTTCTTTTCTGTTTTTTCCAACCCTTGTTAGTTTTTTGTTTTTCAAAAAGTTACTTAGAGTATTTTAAGAGCCCCAAAGCAGAATATGCTAAAAAGTTCAATGCATGTCGCAGAACGAACAGCTTCACTGCACAACAATCGTGTGGTGAACCATTTGTTTCTTCTTAAAATGAATAGAAAAAAACTTTTAGTCTAATAAATATTTTCTATACATCCAGTAAAAAATGAATTTACATTTTATAGAATTTAAAAATGTATATAATACCTGTGTATATCATAGTTCCCACAGTCCTTGAAAGTCCTTGAAATCTTTCGCCAAGAAGGGGCCCCATGAAAAGTACTTTAAAATTGCCAAATATGTGGTTGGTCCTTGAAAAGTCCTTGGATTTTTCTCAAGTTTTGGTAAAAGAAAAAAAAGAAGTATTTCTCCTTATTTCCCGAATAAAGCCAGTAGTGCTTCAGACACAGGGCTGCCCCAAGAGCGGGAAGTCACCCCAGGCGCCGCCGCAAAATATTCGGTTTCACAATGCGTTCAAATTAAAAAGAGACCTCAAGAAAAGTTGTCAAAAAATTCAAAATTTTCTGACTACTAACGATGTTAGTGACATTAACGGAAAAGAATTATATAATGAAATTCTGATGAAGATGAATGATAAAGATGAAGAAATTCATGATGAAGGTGAGGTAATAACTCCTATCAAGGTGCCGAAAATAAAATTCAATGAACAGAAGAAGGATCTGTTTACAAACTTGTGGATAGCATCACGCATACTATTAACTGTGCCTGTCACAGTCGCAAGTACCGAGCGAAGTTTTAGCAAATTAAAACTTATAAAAATTTACCTCAGATTGACTTTGACCGAGGAGAGAGGCTTAGTGCTCTGGCAGTTTTAGCAATTGCAAACGAGGAAGCCAAAAAGTTGGACTTTAAACAAATTTTAAAATCTTTTGCAAGTGCCAAAGCCAGAAAGATTCCTTTAGATGTTTAACATATTGCATTTGGCTGTGAAGTCAAATAACATTACATATTATTATTTTTTTCCATGCCTTAATTCTTCGTTCAGCACTATATTAATATACCATATTTTTTGAAATGCATTGATTTTCTTTAAAACTACAAATCATATTGAGATTTTTTTTTTTTTTACTTCTACCCCAACTCTTTAACTCCCTAATTTTACTTAGGGCTATTTTCTGTTCATGGCCATATGCCTACTAAAAGTAAGCATTTAAAAGGGCCAATTGAAAATTTTTCAATGTTGAGTCGATAATTAAAAGCTTAGTTGGAAGATTTGGGAGAGGGACATACGTGTGAGGGAGCACCAAAAGTAATTGCGCCCCGGGCGCCTACAACCCTCGGGGCGGCCCTGTTCGGACAACACCTCATCCTCCCCCATCCACTGAGCATGGCTAATATAAGGGATGCAAAAAGGGTAGCTTTTGATGGCAGTGTGTTAAGTTGAAAAGGAGCAACATAATTAAACACTCTAATTTCAGTGTTATGCTTATAATGTCTTGCATTTTTAATTTTTATGTATATTGCGATTGACAATGTGAGGTCTTTGAAAAACGTCATTTGGTCCTTGAAAAGTCCTTGAATTTCATCAGGATAAAAGAGTGGGAACCATGTATATATACATGCATCTCCTGCAGAACATTTTTGATCAGCTGAAGGCTGTTGCAGAACATTGCAAAACATTCTGCTTTGGGGTTTAAGTGTAGGAAAATTTAGGAGTAAACTTCGGGCTAATGTTTTAGGTATAGGTAGGAAGTTTACAAGGTGGGGGGAGGGGGGTTACAGAGCTACAACTGATATATTCTATTAAATATACAAAATTTCATTGCAATTATGGTGTTGTAACCCCCCTCCTTGCATACTCGAGTGGTTTTAGGACAGAAGTGTTGGTGAATTTCTAGAGCAAAACTAGTCAGTCGCTAGTATAACTACAGGGCTCCTATGTACTGGGAATTGTCAGAGAATTTGAAATCTTCCCTAAAGGTCTGGGAAATTTCAAGGAAAAATAAGATTCTTTGGTCAGACCTGTAAAAGTTTCCAGGAAAACTTTCTAAACTTCCGTTTTCAATAGCCCACTCTCCCACAAACGTGGAGCTATTTTCCTTTTAACTCAGGTTCAGATGAAAGTTCCTTTTGGTTGGTCAGATAACTTTGCCACAAAAGTCGGGGAATTACTTCTCCAATGGAAGTAGGAACCGTGTTACTATCAGTCATCAATCAGCATGCTTCTAATACTAAAAGCTGTTTGTTTGTTTGTTTTGTGGTTTTACGGCTCAAAGACTACAATGGTCATGCTGCGCCGGGACCTACTGTTTTCCGAGGAATCCGAACCTCTTATGGCCTAGGGAACCAAACCCCGGACTACAGTGAGCAGTGCTAATACTAAAAGCAATTCAGAAGATTGGACAGCTGTAAGCGTGATACATTATCTGAAGCTGCATACCAGATTTAATATTATCCGGAGATGAGTAAGATCTCATTTTGTTGGTTTTCTAGTCCATAAGAGGTCCAGAAAAATGTAGGCCTTGAAATAATGTAGGTCCACGGCCCTGTGGTGGCATAGTGACAGCTCATTCACTTATCGTGATGTTAACCTAATTTTGACTCCCAGTGGCAGGCCTTATTTTAAGCGTGCTTTTGACATAAAATGTGCATCTTGGCTGGGAAAAGTGTGTTGTGTATTTAGCTAAATAATATATTCGGTCAGTTGAAATTACGCATTTTAATTGAATCGCAGTAAGTCAGGCCCAGAGCTAACAGATATTGTTCTTTGGAGTATTTAATGAGAAGAGTAAATCTGGGAGTAGTGGATCAGAGAAAAAAGAAAATTGCGACGAAAGAAAATTCGAATTTTAAATGGTAAAAAGAAATTATAGCTCTGCTCTCTGTGTGTAATCTGTCATGTCATCATACATATTCGCTTAAAAATGTACTCAAAAATCGAAATTGCGGCTTTGTGTAATCATTTTAAGTTGTAAGCAAATATATGTGGTGATGGGGAGTAGTTAACTATACTGTGGTTAACTGAAACTACTAAAATGAAGTGGTTAACTACTTTTTTTTCCTTTAAAATGCATCAAATGCGAGTATATTTTTAAACAAAAACTTCGGGAGTAACACACCTGGAAAAAACAAGTCAATTTGTGGTTATAATTATTTTTTTTTACAAAAGTCGTTAACTAGCAGTTATAACTGACTTTTAGAAAAGTAGTTAGTAATTTAGTTAAATTGCTTTTTAAAATTCTCCCCGTTCCACGAACAAAACTGGATTGAAAGTGTGCAATTGGAAAATTTGCTTAGAATAAGGCCTGCCCAACGGTATCGTTGAATATGTGCTGTTTAGGGTTTGGTTGCTGTGAAAGCCAGGGGCGGCTTAAAGGACTGGAGGCCACCTAGGTTTCGTTTGGATGAGAGCACCAAACTCAAGTCAATTTGTTTTTAATTGGCCCAAAGTCAATTGGTCAAGTCAAGTTTTTAATGGACCCAATAGTAGAAAATCTGTTTAAAAAGAGACAAGTTTAAAGAAATTTTTAGAGACATCTTTAGAGAATTTCTTTCAGAGACTTTAGGCCACTGTTATAGGGCATATGGCTCACTGTGCATCTGTGAAAATCTCCTGTTTTCGCCGGAGGGGGAGGGGCATCAAAAAGCAATCCTTGCCAGGCCGCCCGGGTTCAAAATCAACCTCGAGCCGCCCCTGGTGAAAGCAATGGTTAGGATTCCTTTGAAAACTATAGGTCCTGGCATAGCATGATTCTCATTGTCCTTGCACCATAAAGACCTCATTTAGTCAATGATAATCGTGGCTGACCCTGTACCACAAATCGAAAAGATAAATTTACTCGGTTTGCATTGATTCTCAGAGGTTTATGAGCACAAATGGATCATGGCCATATGTTATTTTAAGCTGTCATTCATATACCAGATGACTTATTGCCAGGGGTGGACTGGCCCCCCTGGCCCATCCTCATTAGTGATAGGACTTGCACTTTCTGAAAATCCAAGGTATACTCCCTTTGAGAGGATGCAGTCCGCCCCAGCTCATTGTGACATCATGAGTCACAAAAACACACTTTAGGAATAAAGCCTGCTATGAGACATAAAGCATATTGCGCATGAAAATTGCTATAAGACATAAAATGCATACTAATCTTAAAAAACCACCATGAGACATAAAAATATGTGCTGGACGTAACGATCTGCCATGAGACATACATCACACTGGGTGTGAAAACTGCCACAAGATACAAAATACATACTGGTCATGAAAACTGCTGAGGGACATAAAAATGTGTGCTGGACTTAAAAACTGCCATGAAACATAAAACACATGCTGGACATAAAAATTACCATAACACACATAAAATAATACATGCTGGACATGAAAACTGTCACGAGACATAAACATTCATTAGAATGTTTATAGTTGTGATCTTCCGTTAAGTTTGAATTGCATCTTCTAAGCTCGATAGAACCTAAATGTATATTATGGTCCAGAGGTTGCTTTAAAGTTATTTCATCTCGAGGGGCCAATCGAATATTTCAAGGATATCAAATTCAGTAACGAAGCTCTTTGTTTTGAATAATAAACAGATTCTAACTGAACTGAGTTATTTGTGTACACGGTTTGACACCTTTTCGCTACTTGCAGTAGGTGAACCAACAGCGGTGTGCTCAGGTTGTGAAAATCAAGTTGCCTACTGCTGTTGCAAGATGTATTTGGAAGAGTTTTCTTCGGTGAACGAGCAATTGTAAGTCATCGTTTAAACATTTAGCGATTATTTTTTTTTTTCTTGGGAAATTACAACTCTCTTTCCTTTCCATGTGTTGTGATTTGAATACTTAAAGTGACGTTTCATTTCGAAAGGTCGGAACTGGATTTATTAGAAAGCCTTTTGGGTGATGTACCAATCAGTGTTGCCCAAAATTATGTAGAAAAATTCATCAAGGAAATGTGTAACGGAAGTTTCGAAATATCATACTTAATTGTACTGAAGAATGTAAGTGTAACTTTTCACATGTAAATATAAGTGTAACTTTCATGTAAATGTAATTCTTATGAGTGTAACTTCCATATTTTACATCAGTAATTATGTTTTTTCCATATTTTAAAATTCAAACATTCATTTATTTTCAAACCTTTGTGTTATCAGTTGCAAACTATTTATTAATATTCTTTAATGTTCTTATGTTTGTAATTCTGTACAGCCCATATGCTCTCTATTATCATTATCCTTATATTATCATTGCGTTATAATTCCATTATATTTTTATTTTAACATATTACCTCATTTGTTATATGGTTTTAACTTTTTCTATTAAAATTTGAAATATGCATTATGGGAATTTAAGTGGTGGGCCAATAATCAGTATATATTATCGAATTAATGAAATTAATATATTAATTAAATTAATTAATATTCATGTGTTTTAAATCTTTATTTTTGTGCACTTTCTTTCAGTGGTTGTCTGAAACGGTTTTAAAGTGGCTTGGAGCAATTTATGACAATCAGTCATTTGGCAGTTCGTACAGCTCAGATTTTAAAACGATATTAGCTGGATATAAGGTAAATCAAAGAATGGCGGAATTATCAAATTGCTATGTTTTTGCAAATGTGTGCTGTTATTTTTGGAAGCCATGAGTGTTGATATAGCATGCTCCTTGCTGTCCCCAGGGCCTTTCAGAGAAAATGCGAGACCCGGGGCAACTAATATTTTAGAGGCCTTTCAAATACATGTCTAACATATATTAAGTTACCAAATTTAGGCCCATAATATTGTGAGGCTCGGGGCAGCAGCCCATCTTGCCCCACCCTCATATCCCGTGGTTGTCCTTATGTAAACTCGAGTGATCCAATCCAGGGCCCGATTAAGACAAATTGGTGGGGGGGGGGCTATAGGCATAGTATCAGATAGGGGGTCTTCTTACATGCAGTGATAGATTTAAACTCCTCAAATTTGAGGCGAACTCTCCAAAACAGTTCATAAAAAACAAAGCTTTTACTTAAAAATTTTC